>JAGVSP010001434.1:0-43501 GCA_022494985.1 Micrasema minimum
GATGTGAAATAAATTCATTATAAATATGTATGAACCGGATAAGCTAATGAAGACAAAAGCAGATTGATTATTGTAGGTGGATACAAATTTTTACATGTTAAACTTTAAAGCTCGAGGCAGTATGAAAAATTCCCTGCTAAGGTCATTAACAAGCTGACCTTCACTTTTGGCGCTCTAGAGGAGTAAGAATGATTATTTCTGTCACCTCTGGTTAAAATAATTTGTACCTATCTTGCTTATTCCTCTCAAAGTCGAGTAAATATAAGGTTTTAGTTTGCTGACACTTCAGTTAATTTGTTTTTATATAATAGTGTTGCATTTTTCGTGATTTCGTATTTTTATGGGAGTTAGATCCTGAGAAATATCTTAATCTGTATTTTTGCCATGTGAAAATTAACAGGTTTATATGCACGCTCATACGCACCCTTTTCTCTTATCATTTTTTTGTGTTTTTTTTATAGTTTATGTGTTGTTATTTTTCTTCTACTTATTTTATTTAGTTATTCTGTTGGAACTCTGTTATTGGCTTTAGTAATGTAAACTTGACATTGTATTTTTTAAATTAATGTATTGTTGTTGAGTTCCTAAATAAACAAATAAACTTAGGTACGCAAGAAATCTCTCAGAGCAGTCTTGTAATTTTTCCTTCAAAATGTATAAAACGAGATTATCGAATCGCACTTCGGAAGATTTTTAAATATTATATATTTGCATCATTTTTTTTCGGGAGATTATCATTATCCACTACAGTTAAATCGTTCAAAAAGAAGCCATTATTTACAAAAATCAACAGTTTTACTTCACATTTAAAATCTAATTTTATTACTTTGTTAGCCAATTACTCAAAAATTATTCATTAAAAATCGGGGACAATTGTCAATATATATGTTTCAAGTATTTATCTTTTATTTTCCAACTTGTTTTATACAAACATATTTATATTTACTGGTCTATCAAGCAGATTCGTGTTTGTAGTCAGGACTTAATAATTATTAACGCAACGCTAACGATGTAAAAATGAACAGAAATTAAACAAAAAATGTAAGAGAACATTTTCACTTCAGAAAAAGGTAATGATGGTTTCATCTTTCTCTTCTTTTGCGTCTTTTCCATTTATGTAGACATCAACAGACGCCTCCAGGAAATCCTGTCATTGGCAATTGTTCTCACATTTTTCCGAGTTAAGATCGAGTTTCTGAGCTGAATATAGATTCCTCAAACTATATTCAGGCTAAACGACCGACCGCTAGCTCTCGTACGTCTTCTTAAGTCAGGTCCTCGTCTCGTGATTCTGTCGTAAACTGCCCATTAATTCTCAGTAATGGATGTCCAGGATGCCGGGAATCTAACTAACTAACTAATCTAACCATCACGCCATTTCCCCGAAGGGATAGGCAGAGAGGATAGAACGCCATACCACTCTGTCCTGACATACTTTCTTTGCTTCTTCTACATTTATACATCTTCTAATGCACATACGCCGATTATTCCGATTTTTCACACGTCCACTTTCAAGTACTTGTCTTTTTCGGCCTTCCTCAGCTTCTACATCCAGGCACACTTGCATTTAAACTTCTTTTAGCCGTTCTTTCATCACGTATTCGCTCCACATAACCAAACCATCGTAAAAGACCTTTCTTAATTTTGTCGATAATGCTTATCTCAGCCTTGCACTCTGCTCTAATTTCGACATTTGTACACCTATCATACATAGTCTTACCACACATTCGCCTGATAGATCGCATTTCAACAGCATTCAATCTACTTTCGTCCTTCTTTTTCTAACACCACGCTTCACGCACTTATTAGATACGACCGACTTTAAGGCACTAAAGTCTTGTAAAAAGGCAAGCATTGAGACACTTACATTTATTACTTAGTATGGCCCAGCTAATTAAATTGCTTCCGCCTATAACAATAGGTAAACTTTAGTACATTCTGCATCTATTGCCGTACATCTGATACTTAATAATAGTTATGTTAGAATCCTTTCAGATTACCTAGGTAGGTATAGGGAGAAATAATTTACCGTCTTTCTTTGGTGTTTTGCAGTAATGGTTAATTGCGCGTTTTTTGCGACCATTTTTGTTAAATATAAAAACAATTTATCCGTACAGAGACCATCAATAACCAAATAGCCATTGGCTATCTTAACAACATATGTATGTAAATTTCTCGGTCTAAAATAACTATCGCAATAAATAATGAGTTAAGGGACCAGTCATTGTATTGGCCTATTAATTTTGCTGCGTATAAAAATAATGTTGAAACATTACTAGTACACAAAAATATATTTAATCTGACCACTTTCTGTCTTTAAAGTAAGTAAAAACATAAACAGGCTAAAACAATTAATAGTTAATGACTTATTTAATGTAAAGTAAGTACTCATAATTTTCCGTCAAGAGTTTCAAAAAATGGAAATTTACCATTTTAACAAAATTTTTATTTACTACTCAAATATTTCATGTTGACCCGCTACGGAAATCGAGCCCGCGACTTCATGCACGGTAGCTAGATGTGCTACCACTATGCTACGAAGCGGACATGTATAATTCCTCTAAAATGCTGATGAAACGCTTACCATATTTTCCATCATATTAAAAATAGTAATGTTGTTATTTATTTAAATATTGTTTCGTGTTAAAAACTTTCAGGTACCTATTAAAACTACGAAAATGGTATTCAATTTAAAAAGAAATTGCATTCATTGTTGTTTTTAAAAAATGACTGGCGTCTTAGTGTAATATTTAAATAATTTAAAGATATGTTGAAAAATATTCTAACTGTTCAGAATAATTTGATAGCATTAACAATGTCTATCATGTTACATCTTCAACACTATTTTTAATGATTTAAAAAAACCGCAGCATATCCAAAAAACAAAATAGTGCATCTATCGATTTTATTAAAATAATAGTAATCTAACGTATGGTAAATTTGCATACGATTTTGCGGTCAAACAACATAATGGAAAACTAAAGATTTAAATTACACTGCCCATTTCCATGAAGGTTGGTAGACAGAAAATTAATTTCAATGGTGTTGAAATTTTGACGTTTATGGAATATTTATGGAGCTGCGTAACGCATTGAAATTTTATTACGCTGACCGCTGACCATTGATCGTAATCGTATTAAGTCAAAATCTGGCTAGAATTTCAATAGTCAAAGTATGTTATAACAGTATGCATAATATAAAAGATTAATATAGATATGTAATGTGTAAAGTTTGTATGTATTTAAACACATACTCTTTGTAGCAGAAATATTAAACTTGCGGTATTTAATAAAAGATAAATCAATATTGAAAATGTCTTTACAATTTCTACCTAAGAAAGCAAAGCCCAAATAATTTAATTTGACAAAGCTTTTTCGTAGAAACATTTTAATTTTACAATTTTTACTATTAACATTTTTATCTAATAATTTTTGAAATCTTAGTTCATGTAAGTATTTATTATTTATTTATTTATTACATTCACATTTAAAATAGCACAATAATGGGATGGCGACTCAATCAGTAGAGACCATGCCAATGATCTGGCCCCGACTCACTAGATAGTCGTGTCGAGTCAGGCATTGTAGTATTATACATAACACATTGTAGTACTAAACATTTATTGAATATTTTACATAATTAGTATAATAGAACCAAGTTTGGATTTCACAAATTAAGAATTTACAAAACAACATTTTTGCTTACCAAATTTTAATAATTACATATGTATATTTTTGCAGGCATTTTCAATATATACACGACCCATTATATATATATATAATATATACATCATAATGATTTTATTTCAAGCACTTCACTCAGCAAAAAAGCCCAAAAATAGAGGGGAGGCGAATTACTAACAACCAGCCTCAAGAATCCTGTGTTCTCACCGAGAACGAACTTGGAATCTCCAACCGTGAGTCCTGCGCCCGCGTCCTAGTCACTACGCTGTAGACTGTACAGGATGCCAACTAAAATTATTGTCTGACTAATAAATAATTGAAGTTACCTGTAGCTCAATCACAGATAACTATCGACGTAGTTTAAAAAGTGCTAACCACGTGCTAACGCTAACGATTTGACCGATCATAATGACATTCGTTCAATACCGCGATCGCCGATCCGAGCATTGCCGATCTGAGCCGAGCGGAGCCGATGCACGCGATATCGCGGCCGTACGTCAAACGTCAAATCATCGCGCTTGTCGGATTTTTTATTATGTCGACTGCTTTTCTCAATATTTGGTTTGCCGAAAACCGGCTTAATGCAATACGGCACTCGAGAAAGATTGAATGAAGATATATGTGCGAATCAGATACATCTCGGGAAATAGCTCGCGACTAGAAGCGCTCGGTTAATAATCCCGATCGATAACTTTTAACGCGTGTTCCATTGTGATCGCGAAAACGTTAAACATCCATGGGTAAGAAATCGTTATCACGTCGCTTATTACCGAGTCGGTAGTGATCTGTGATCGAGCAACAGCAAGAACTCTAAGCCCACCCCAATTAAGTTGTACGGATAAATTTATTTAATGCCAAATATTACAAAGTTCATGGCACACATTCAGTAAAAGGTATTGGGCACGCTTTAAAGTTTATCATTCCTTCTATAGGAGAGTGAAAATAATTGCTTTCTTAGTATTCTATTAATATGACAGCCGAACGAGATTTTCTATTCAATTGGTCGCCTCATTAAACAAATGCGTTGTGAGTTACAAAGCTAATTGTGCAAGAACGGTTCACAAAACTAAAAGTTGATTAATGACTTGTGTATATTCAATATGAGAGAGTGCATACGGTATTGGTACCTAAGTCTGTATCATTCAAACATCTATCCTACTTCGTTCTTACCTTAGGCTGTGTTTAAGGTGAAGGTTTTCAACAATCTTATTTGCATTTTTCGTTTTTTTTATTTCCCAACGCCAATGGTCAAATTAGTCGTTTAATTTTAAGCGTAAGAATGTAAATCTTGCCTTCATATAATAAATTATAAAGATTCACTGAAAAGCAGTGCCCTATGCACCATTGGTAGTGGATAAGGTAAAATAGTTGTTAGCCGGTTTGTATAAGTTTTTTTCTATGAATGTGTCCTAAATCTCTGACTAAATGCTAATCGCTCCCTTATTGTATTAAATCACTAAACGCAAAATGACACCTTATAGTATTTTTACTAAAACCATATCACTGGGATGATTGAAACAAATTTACTTTTTTAAAAATTCTAGTATTTTTCAATGATTATCAATTATAATTTACTATTTTAAAATTAAAGTTCGTAGATTTTCACGGCTTTCAGAATACAGATAATGTATTTCTGGGTCATTATGCCGTGTTTGTGGGCTATGCGTTGCCGGAGTTTCGGAGCACACTGCAGTGTCCATCAGCAGCCTTCTCTTCCATGTCCCCTCCATTGTGACCCTGACCGCGGATGCTCGGGTGGATGTCTGGGAGATGGGATGCCTGAGTGGTAGTACTTACTAATAAATAATGATCTGGGTAGTAAATAAGGAATCTCTACCACTTTTAATTTGGGCTGACTCTGGCTGGTTTGGGTGATGGAAACAATGACAATACATAAGCCGAGACAGTGGCAGGGGCAATGAAAGCTTTTGTTCGCGTACATCACGTAAATTCATACGTTTTTTTATCACAAAAACAGACCATCTTAAAATCGCGGTATAGCTAGTTGAAAAAATTGGTAAAGTTGTGCTGGACTAAAAAAAGACTCGATAGTCTTAGTTAAAAAGTCTAGGGAAAGGAAAGGGTGAGGCTTTCATTGTCTATCGTCAGCACCGAATATGGACCCTGCAAACCCTCCGAAACGTTTGCAACACAAGCCTACAAACACGGCATAATAATCCGAAAATACGTCATCTGTATTTTAAAATTATATCTAATGAGACGTGATAAATCTTATCTTATAATAATAATAAATCTTAGTGTACCAATGCAGTGCCCTATGCACCATTGGGTGTGGATAAGGGAGAGTAGTAATGGTATTAATCTGAAAATCATCCATCAAAGTTTAACGGTGAAATATCATCGAACACAACCAGTAATTAGCTAAAGTAGTACCTACCTAATCAACATTACGCTAAGCATGTAAAAACACAATAGACTCGCTATTTGTATGTACCCTTCAATTATCTCAAAAAAGCAATTGTTTAAGTATCGGCTGTTTTTTAATGTTTACTTGTTTATTGAAATCACTGTATTTTCTCACACATTTCAATACATTTCTCACCTTGTAAGATTCAACACAAATCCACCTGATTACATCTTGCGAACATTCTCCCATACATTGTGAGTAGTGATTGTTAGTGCATACGTTACGTAAAATAATTAAATTTGATATTTCGGTTCAGCCAGACACAACCTAGTTTCGCTCTTACGATTGTGATCTATGCAAATGTTAGAGAAACAGTTTTTTCTAATCGTATTGAGGCGAGGTAATTAACATCTTAAGAAACTGATTGCAAAAGATTCATTACTTATTGTATGGTTCGATTCTCTTCGCTGTGAAAAGGTCCAGGTAATGTTTAATTATATTCAGCGATAATAGTCGTAGTATTATTTTTTATTGCGTGCTTAAATGTTTTGGTCATAACATTTGATAGTAATTTGTCTTGTCTCGAAATCGATAGCCAAGAATCGTTTAATAAAGATACAAATTTAGGGAGGTATTTAGTGTTTTAACTTTTTTTTAGTTTGTACCGATATAAAAGGAACAATATATACTTATTTAAATAAAAATACTTATTTTTTGAAAATCGAAGCCTCATGATACATAATAGGATGGTGATGCTGCCTGACTCTTCCAGGTCTTCCTCGACTTGGAACTGGGCTGCTCTGCAGGCAGGAGGCACTGAGGATAGTTCAGTTACCAAGCACTTCGAACAAGAATTCACTAGAAGGGGCGTTTCCATACAATTTTTCTAAAAAAAAGCTTCCTAGGGTTAATTTCATAACACTTCTTATATCCCAATTCCACCCTCTAAAGCAGTGATTCCCAAAGGGGTCTATATCGACCCCCGGGGGTCTATGACAACCTGAAAGGGGTCTGTCTACGTCAGCAAAAAAAAATGGGGGTCCTCAGCGAACCTCGATAGTACCTATTTACGTTTCAACCTACATTCAACATTTAAATCCTCTCTATTCAGATTTTGAAACTAGGTTTGAGAATGTTTTGACTATGGTAATACCACCGTGGATAATTAACCCATATGCCGATATAGAAGAAACGAATGTCATAATACAAGAGGAACTGACTGAAATAAGTACAAACACGGATATCAGCACTTCTGGCTGCAAAAAAACATACCCGTTATTTATCCCGTATTATGGAATATAGCGAGAAATTTTTCATTTCCTTTCTATCGTCATACCTAGTAGAAAGGGGGTTCAGCGCTGTTACCAATCTCCTAACGAAAAAAAGAAACAGACTGGGGATTATTGGCCGAGGAGATTTAAGATTAAAACCTTACAAAATTGACGCCTAATGTTGATAATTTATTATTAAAGCATCAGGTTTATCCTTCCCACTAAAAACATTTACTTATTGCTTAGTTTATTTTATATATCAGATACAAAATTTTATTTTGAGCAGTTTTAATTTAAATTCTATTAATAAATGTAAAAACTTAACATGGTTTTTGCATAAGTTTTTAACACTAAACTTCAATACAGTTAGAAATTTACAAAAAATCAATATCAGGTAAGTAGGGGGTCTACCAAAAACCGAAAAACATGGCAAGGGGTCTACGACACAAAAAAATTTGGGAACCTCTGCTCTAAAGACTCCAGCACTTAGGCCTATACACGAAACGTGCGACGTAGATGTCTAGTGATGATGTAGATGCCAATTGATGACGTAGTGAGTGACGTAGTGAGTAACGAGACACCTCAGACACGGTGGTATTTTTTAAGTATGGGATGTCACTTCTCTGAAATTCTTGTTCGAAGACCAAGCAGCTCCATTTTGTTGATTGTCGTTCACAAGGCGACCTTGTTCCTTGGCCACTGAATTTTTCAATTATTTTTTTTTTTGTTGCAAAAAGTAGAAATTAATAGAGTTCGATCATCTAAATTGTTTGTACAAAGTTTAATGAATTTTTTAAAAACCGTACTGACAACATCAATTAAAATTTGAAGTGAAATTATCCTTCAACCAGGGTAGCCAGATAGATTGATCGGCAAAAAACGCCATTAGTTCGTTTCATAACAACTGCATAAACTTATTGAAACAAGATGGACAGGTATAAATATGTAGTTTACCTATATTAGAGCAGTAGGCGAACATACGTGACTGCAATCCATTGACTACGTGATTAAATGAATGGCACAGTCAATGGAATTATCAGCTCAACACTTGGACACGGAAAATGAGGCACGTTCGTATTGAATTATAGTTCACAATACATCACGCGGTACTCAACTGTACTTACCCGCGGAATTGCGAACAGTTTTCAATTAGTGCGTCAAGGTATCTATTTTGGAAAATCGATCGCGGTATTTATCACTCTTTATTTGTAACAGGGCTGTACAGAATATTAGTGATGATGCAATAAATAAAAAATGCACCTACGCGATATTTTGTTTTACAGTTAAGATAACACTAATCAGCAAAAAGTTTTTTTTCAAAAAGCAAAGAGTTTTAGAACTGATTTTAGCTAAATTTAGCATTTGGTATTTGTGATATATTTTATTTTTATTAACAGGAAAACCAACAGTTATAAATGACATCAGAAAAACATCAGTTGTAAATGACAACATCAACTGATTTTAGCTAAATTTAGCATTTGGTATGTGTGATATATTTTATTTTTATTAACAGGAAAACCAACAGTTATAAATGACAACAGTTAAAGATGAATTCAGGACAGAGTGGTATATCCTCTCTGCCTACCCCTACGGGGAAATGGCGTGATGGTTAGTTAGTTAGTTAGTTAGTTTAGAAAGTATAATAAATAAATTAAATAAACCAATTAAAGTTCTTCACAAAAAGAGTTAGTAAAGATAAAAAAATAATATTCTCAAGATCAAAAGATAAGATTTAAATATACAGAACATTGAGTTAAATCTTTTAAAAAAAATGCAAATGAAACCAAATGTGTTTTCACTCGGAAAACAAACGCCGCACATTACTATTGTTGTTCTCAAAAAAATCTATATTCAATGATATAAAAACATTATTGAAGTTATTGGAAATTCGCCATAAATATGAATTTTGTCTATAATTTCAATACTAATCTTTCACTAGAAGTTCGTAAAGCCCTACGAATCATTTTTTTTGTTTTACAAGTGCCGCTAAGGTAGGTCATCTAAGAAGGGCTCTTTATTTTATGAATTTATGAATTTTTAAGATGGCGGTGGTATAAAAAATCATATATTTATATAAAAAGTATATCTATATAATCACGGTGTATCACAAGTAAGTAATTTACTGATAATAAAAATACAGTATTTGTAATTATTTAAATAGAAAAATATTGATAACACTATGATTGTCAATTCTATCATTATGGATACGTTCATGACTCTTTTGTTTACACTTTAATAAATATATTGTATATTATATTTAATAGACTACATCAGCGTCACTTCGCAACGGTTGCAAAAAAGACAGCCAAAGTACGTCTTCAAGTTTCTGTATGAGAAAATATTCTTAGGACAGATTGCAGTGTTTTTAAATTCCTTGGTGAAATATGACAGTCATTATTTTTTTCTTTGATTGTGTGCCAACCCTGCTTAACTGACCGGTGATCTGTCAATCAGAGTTAACTTCACCTTGGCCGAGTAAGGTTCACTTTCACCAGAAGTTCTCTCATACCGCACACTACTGTAATGTAACGTAATAAGGTATACTAACCCACACAGTTACATACTACATACTACCTAACATAAGCATATTATATTGTTTACCTCGCACGCACGTTACTTACCCGATTCATTTAACCCTGAGAGCGTACTGATGACGTCAAATATATATTTTTATTATTTATTATTATATTTATTTAGTACTATATAATTTTTGTACATAATATAACATCTTTGTAAAGGTTTAGAATGGGAAAGTATGGGTGTAAACATAAATGGAATTAAACTGAACCATTTGCACTGTGCGGACGACATCATAATTATTGGATCGACTATCCGAGAGGTAGAGAGGATGCTTATGGACCTCGCTGCTCTCTCCGGGAGAATAGGTTTAAAGATAAACAAAATTAAAACCAAAGTTATGAGTAATGTCAATACGTTTATAGTCATTAACGGCCCAGTTATTGAAAATGTAAAGGAGTATGTATATCTAGGCCACCTGATTAAGTTAGGAAGAGACAACCAAACAGCTGAAATAAACCGCCGAATTGGGCTGGGATGGGCAGCGTTTGGGAATGTATCCCACATTATGAAGAGTCCAATTCCTAACAACGTTAAAAGGCAGGTATTTAACATGTGTATACTTCCAGTGCTGACTTATGGGGCTGAGACATTGACACTGACTATCAAATCGGCCAATGAATTCCGTGTAGCGCAAAGGGCAATGGAGCGAAGCATGCTCGGCATCAGTTTAATAGATCATGTCACTAACGAGGAGATAAGAAGACGGAATAGAGTCATAGACGTCATAAAAGCTATCTCCCAGCTGAAATGGACATGGGCTGGACATGTGGCACGCCAGAATGAGGACCGATGGACAAAGCGCCTGCTGAACTGGAGACCTAGAGCTGCAAGGAGACCTGTAGGAAGACCACCAAGAAGATGGACAGATGACATAAAAAGTACTGCAGGATCCAGATGGCAGCTCGAGGCCCAGGACAGAAAGCAGTGGACCAATATGGGGGAGGCCTATGTCCAGCAGTGGACGAACAATGGCTGATGAAGAAGAAGAAGAAGACTATATAATTTTTTCATAGACTAATATTATTACATTACACTTAATTATTTTTTTCACTTAACTATTCTTATCCTACTATTACACATTTTTCAATTTAGCTATAATATAATACCTACACTGATATTTTTCACACATATTTTTTTTACATTTAAACCTAAATAACTTTACATTTTGTTCATTTCTCATTTCATCAGGAATCTCCTCGTACATTTTGATGCCCTTATACATTAGACAATTCTGTGACATAGCTTTTCTTTTTTTTTCGAATCCTATATTTTTTGAACCTCTTGTTGCATATTTATGAAAAAAGTCATTGTTTTTTAATAACGATTATTATAATGAACCTAAATATGTTAAATAAATAAACGCCTTCTGTCCGCCTCGTTGTGTAACGGTAGCGCGTTGTGCTGTCATGCATGAAGTCGCGGGTTCGATTCCCGATGAGGTAAATATTAAATATTTATTTGAATGTGTATTTCATATGCGATACATGTACTGGACTGGTAAATTTATCCTAGGACCTATGTATTGCAAATTAATATTGAGTGCAATGGCTTGATAGGAACAAATTTGTTTAGTAATGAATAATTGAAAATTTCATTTATTGAAATAAATACATACTTATAATAGAAGATATACTCGTATAATAGAAGATATCTGAACTGTTAAGTAAATTAAAAATTCATTAATATTGAATGTAATAAATATACATGTATAGTTTTTATCTTATTGTAGTTTTGGGTAAATACCTACACACAAAAACTTAATCAAAAATGTGGAAGTATCAAATTTCCACATCCCACTAATAGAAAAACAATGTAGCGTGATGTTACGAATGAATTAATCAACTGAATTACCCCATTATTCATAGATTATAGCCAATTTTATCAATTTTATGGCCCATCAAACATTTTTCATAATGGCGAGAATGATACATTGTCATGTTTAAACAAAAATGTGCCAAAAACGAATGATATTCTACATTTGTCTAAAAATATAGTTTCGCGTGACAATGTTTGATGAATATTCAATGAAATATTGTTAATATTAAAGGTAAATGTTTTGTAAGTAAGCGCTTAGACTATTTCTTTGGCATAGAAAGCACGATCCCCTAAATGTGTTTTCCAAACAGCTAGAATAGTAGCTAATTTTTAAATTAGCTGGCAAAAGTTATAAGCATAAAAAATTAAAGAGTCATCTTCGGGCGTTTCCTAGTAGGTGATATAATTTAGTAAGAATCTCACTTACAATCATAAAGGCTTCTGCTAAAATGCTAAGCAATTTTCTCAATGGATGACAGAGAGTTTTCACATGTGAAGCGTCGCGCCATTTCACTGTATTATATATATACAAGTTGTGATAACTGGCAGATATGGATATCAAATACGAGGTGAAAAAGGAAATGTTTTAATACATCAAGTGGCCACTTAACTCAGCCAACGACAGGTCATAAGCCCTGACCATATTCCCTTTCAAACTTTTCGTCACTGTTGATATGTCTAATTGTAAGCTAAAAAAGTATTTAGTAAGGAGTTGACCTTGATGATAGTTTTATTCATGTATTCAATCATTAACTATAGTTTTACATAATCGATAATCTTGAAGTTCACACACCACTGAAATGTTATTATTGTTTCTATTTTAAACTACTAGCTAGCTCAAAATGACTTAAAACTAGGTACCACATAAAAAAATATATTGAATATATAGAGTCTGTCCTGACATAACAGAATAAAATACTAAATAACTTGGTTAGGTCAGATAAATTTATTTATATAATATTTTGTAATCGAAGCAAGGGTTATTTGCTTATCTCAAAAACCACACGCATCAATAACAAACTTTTATCATTACTGTATAAATCTGCTTCCATATCAAGTGAGTATATATTATTGTATGGGGCTTACAAGAGATATTTTTTTGTAAATGGGTCTCCTTCTGTAGAAAAGATAATTGTTTTTTTAGAAATGAATTGAACATCGTTGGATCGTTTATCATGATGAGCTACTGATTCCTACTGCCAAGTGAAAAAATAGTCTCGTGGGTCTGGCTACTAAAGTCTTGAGAAATGGATCGACAGTACACATATGAATAATGACAAAAGATACTCCGGATTAATTGGATGGACAGCCATTGTTTTTATGGTAAGTAGATATTATTCATATAACCTTATTTATCTTAAACTATTTTGTTGGCCTTATTAGCTTAGTAACAAAGTTAAGACTTATTTTTTTAATGTAAGCAAGTTAAAAAGGTTATTAATAAGATATTTTGTACTGATAGTGTTTTCTGGGTTATTATGCCGTGTTTGTGGCTTTGTGTTGCCGACGTTTCGGAGCACATTGCAGTGTCCATCTTCAGGGCTGAATGTATGAGTGTAGTTTTTAGTGTGTTTAATTGTGAGGAATTTGTACCGTGTCGCAGTCGGGCAAAGTATGTGGTTAAGTGTGTGGAGTTTGTACCGTGGGCTTTGGAAGCACCGGGGTACCATGAGGTTCGTAGTCGTAACCCATCGTCCCTGTTTATGTTGTTAGGATGCTTGTATTTTTCTATGGCTTCCTTTATTAAACGGGCTTGATGATTTTTGGGCTTTCCGCCCTTTTTGGACATTCAGCCCTGAAGATGGACACTGCAATGTGCTCCGAAACGTCGGCAACACAAAGCCCACAAACACGGCATAATAACCCAGGAAAACACTATCTGTATTCTGAAGGCCGTGAAAACCTACGAACCTTGATATTTTGTACTGTCGATTTTTTCATAATATTTTACAAAATTTTGGACCACTAATACTTCTTTTCCAAATCCACACCCAATGATGCTTAGGGCACTGCATTGTTTTAACCAAGTTCAGTGTATTTTAATCATTTTATTACATAGCGGTAGGACGATCAGTCTTACGCCTCAGTACCAGTCCAAGGTTTCACACATGAAATATTAATATGAAAATCACATGTTAATAAATATTTACTGTTTTCTATAACAGTTATTAAAAAAACAAGCATCGAACACAAAATACCTAAACAAGATGAGCAAAACGCCAAATATAAATCGATTCTTGTAATTTCATTACTTTATTATAGTACTTTGCGACATATTGTTGATATTATACGTATCTCCAAAGAAAAAAGACAGTTCTAGATCTATTTGAGGGGCTCATCTGTATGCATTACTTCATTCCTGGGTAAAAATATAAATGCACAAGACATTCACTATAATACTGATATCTGGGAACCAAATGCAAACAAATGCAACAACAAATAATAATGAAATTTCAGGGATACGAGTAATTCCTTATTCACGATACAAGTCCTCGTATACAGAACTACCAGCTAAAGGACATTACATGTCTCCTTTGGTAAGGACACGCCGACTACCGAGCAAGGAATATCGCTAGTGGGTTCACAAGACAACAGGACTCACGTACAGGTTTTATTCCTGTGCGGGGATGTATTGCGAGGATATTCAGTGAGATACGCTACAGTGAAATGATAATACTTTACGGGGATACGGGTATCTGGTTTTTTGGTAAATTTTTTGAAAGTTGAAAAAAACCATAAAAATATTGTATTTTAGTATGGGTATTGAAAGAGGTTCTACAAAAAAAATATTTAGAAAAAAATTAATTTCAATTCAAAATTATTCATTTAAAATATGTAGGTACTGCTAATAAAAGGATTGAGGTTATTACGACAATAACTAAAAATTTTTAGAGAAGTAATATTTCTAATTCGGCTAATGCATCATTTGGCGTCGACTAAAACATTAGTTTTTTGATCTGCTCGCTAAGAGAAATCACTGGTGTAGTAGCACGTTTTTTAATAATATTTTTTTATTAGTAACTGATGCTTTTACCCTTTGAAATCGTTGGTGCATGTTGACAAACGCTAAGGAGAATATTTAAATGGTATTATGCTGTAGTTAAACACAGAAACATGGTTATTATATTGTCATTTTATTTATTTCCTGTATACTAAACAATATTATACTGGTTGAAGGCAAGAAATATTATGTAGGTACCTACAATAATTCACATAATATTGTGTTTTATTCTTAATACCACCGACTGTTCATCTATGAGATGAGAGGATGACATTAAGAATTTTGATGGAAGACGGTGGATGGGGACGGCGCAGGACCGAGAGGAGTGGAGGCCTATGTCCACCAGTGTGGACCTTCACGGACTTACTTAATGATAATGTTGAAGATGATTCTGAATAAAACTCTGTTAATACGCGTACTTTCTGTACAACATATATCATTATTTTTATAAAGATCTTGAAATGGTTTGAAAACTTATTTAAATTCGGGGCTTAAAAGCCAGAGTGTGACACATTGCCTTGTGACGACAACGTTTCTCTTGTGTTAAATAGTAAATAACGTTTGAAAAAACAATGACCCATTTAAATGTCCTCTGCTTCCGGCCTTAAAATTAACTAAGTATAATAAATATTGTTATAACAAGTCTCTAGCACACCATTTTAACCTTTTTCAAACAAAATAATTGCTTTGTCTAGTTAAAATAGAATAATGGACAATTAAGACTAGAATTAAGAGCTTCTGAGCTACTGAATAGAAAAAAAGTTTTAAAATACAATGGGGTGGTGATGATTGTTTTAATGTAATTTTGTGTAATAAGGGGAGGGTCAAGAAAGGATCTTACTTGGAACGAAATTTATGGTCTACGCTTCAACGAACATCAGTTTAATTTAGTAGAAGGTAGCAATGATATTAATTGAAGATAGTTTTCTTGTTTTAATTAAAAACTCTTAGGTATATATTAGACATTAATAAGTGTCATAATAACCGTAATTTTCCAGTAGCAGAGTTTTATGTTGCCATGCATTAGGTCGCGGTTCGATTCCGGATGGGTCAATATGAAATATTTATTTGAATATGATTTTCACATAAATATATTTCATATGTGATACCTTGGTATGGCGCTGAAGCGTAAGACTGATCACCTTGCCTTCAAGTAACAAATTATCAAAATTCACTGCAAGCAAGAGGATAGAGCGCCGCACCACACTGTCTTTGTATACTTCTTTGCTTCCTCCACATTCATATATCTTGTCATGCACGCACGCTGATTAATGCGACTTTTCACATGACCGTTTCAAATAGTATTTTTTACTGTGCCTAAGTATTTTACTGTGTGTGCCTAAAAAGAATAAAACATTGTTTTCGTTTTAAAAATATACCGTAGATCTATTTCTCTTATAAGCGCTTCATTTAAATAGCTTAAGTTCACGTAACGATCTATTGTGACTATAAAATACACTTTTTGTCGCATGTTGGCGACTTAATTAAAACTAAATAAATGGTATTCACCTTCGGTGCCTTCCGATGCCCGAATTTCTGACATTATCTTAAATGCGTTGGTCTAGTTGTCGAATTCTTGTCAAACTGAACGGCAAGTTAGTGGTTTGTGATTACGGTGGAAAATAGCCGAGATCAAGGTTAAACTCGGGCTGAAAAAATAAGCTAATTAATGAGACGTGTTGTACGATACTAACCCCAAAAACTGTTAACACGCAAACGGAGTGAATTTTTATTTCGGTAATAATGTACCCAATGCTGTTCTGTTTTGATAAACCCCGAAATAATGAATATCAGAGTTTTTAAGGCAGTAATTTCTCACCTTTTTTCAACACAACACTCGTAGAGCAACTGTGTAATTAAATCGATTTAAAAATTTTATTTTTACAATTTGACATCTTAACAGAGACGAGAAGTTTGGAAGGGAATATGGATATCTAGACGATTACAGGGCTTATGACCTGTCATTTGCTGGGTTAAGTGGCCACTTGATGTATTACAACATTCCCCATTTCACCTAGTATTTGATATCCATATCTACCAATATACAGAAAAATGGCGCGACGCTTCACATGTGAACACTTTCTGTCATCCATTGAGAAATTTTAACCCTTTATTTTAACCTTTTATTTTTATTTACCTAGATATCTATATTTATATTTAGGTAGGTTTTTCTACTGATTTTGGAGGAAATACTTCATCATCAAGAGAAACTGGATGAAAATGGACATAAAATGGTGGTCGATCGCTAACTTGGAAGCAGCTTGTGGAATCTACAAACGAACCTTACGATAATTTTCCTTCCAGTGTACGGTCGGCCAATCGATGTAAACAATCGCATAAACAAAACGATAATACTTTCTTCAAATATCTCTCGGGCATCCGCAAATATCGTCCTTGAAATGTATTGCATTTACAAAACAATAAATTATTATGTTGTACAAAGCAAAGCGTCCGAAAGAATTGGTATCTTGAACCACCCACCCCTATGCTCCGTACATCGTGTACAAGAAATTGATAACACGTTAAGACCTGGTTGTTAACTTTTTTTTTAATTAAATATTTATAAGTTTTCAATTAATTTTCTAGAAACCTTCTTTAATGCTTCAATTTAGAAAGACTCATATTTATATTGGAATAAAAATTTTGAAATGAAGTAATTTTATAATTTAAAAAAAATTGCCGAATTTTCAAAAATTTTATATGCCTCACTGGCACTAGTATGTGGTAATTAAAGCTGTTTTAAATATTGTTTTCGTGAAAAGCTTTTTTTTCCCCGGCAGTTTACATCAAATCTACGAGACTTGGACCTGACTTAGGAGGTTGCATAGGAACTGGCAGCCGATCGCTTAGCTTGGAGGTAGCTCATATATAGTAATGATAATGACGATAAAAATATTAAACTTGGACAAATTACAGATTTTTGGAGGGTAAATATTATTTTCAGCGCTGGTAGATAACAATTTTTTATATACATACATAAATTTACACGTCTTTTGCTTAGGAATGAAATTGGATATAACACACTCTGTTGCTCGATCACAGATCAGTACCGATTCGGTAATAAGCGACGTGATAACGATTTCTTACCCATGGATTTTTAACGTTTTCGCGATCACAATGGAACACGCATTAAAAGTTATCGATCGGGATTATTAAACGAGCGCATACTAGTCGCGAGCCATTTTCCGAGATATATCTTATTCGCACAAATCTTCATTCAATCTTTATTATAAATTAGCCGGTTTTCGGCAAGCCAAATATTAAGAAAAGCAGACGAAATAATAAAAAATCAGACAAACGCGATGATTTGACGTTTGACGTAAGGCCGCGTTATAGCTTGCATCGGCCCCGCTCGGCTCAGATCGGCTATGTTCGGCTATCGATACCACGGTATCGAACGAATGTCACTGTGATCGCTCAAATCGTTAGCAATAGCACGTGAATAGCACGCTTTTAACTACGTCGATAGTTATCTGTGCTTGAGCTGCTGGTTTGTTCTTTTAAATTTAATTATTTATGTATCGTCTTATTTTGTAGAAATTATCCTATCATCAGGAATATTTAGTAATGGACATTTTTTTAAACAGATGGATTTTTTTTGTTATGAATTTATTTAAAAAAAATAGAAGAGGTATGAAAGTGTTGAAATGTTGGACCTGTAGGCCGGTTGCTTCCCACTCTACTTATTATTATAAATATGAATGTCTGCTAGTAGACACGCCTCATGACAATAAATACCCGGTGTACTGAAAATACCGCAAGAAAAAAATGGAACCGATAAAAAAACAGTACACCAAATTTACAATTTCTTTACCATAGCTTCGGGCGCGGTGGTGTGGTATTAGATATACCATTCATTATTTTTAGCAATGCGTATTTATTACCGACTATTTAATGTTCAATGGATATTCGTAGTAATGAGTACGGAAACAGTAATAAATCCATTTTTAATCATTACGCTTGCGTTCCCAATGTATTATGTACCGTTTTATGCTAATATTGTTCTAATCATTTTCATTACTGTTTGCAACAGTGATGTCAAATAGACGATAATCTTAGCCGCAGTAATTAACCGTTTTTGATTCGTTAATGCGATTAACGATACAGTTAATAATGTTTGTTTTTATCGTCGTATTACAATGTAATGTTTAGAATGTTACGCTTTAGTGACCGACATCTTGGTTCGACTTGCTAATTTTTATCTTCTTGTATATTTTTTTATAAATCGCCGCATTTTCTTTTATATATCTTGAATCGCTTAATCGCTTTAATCGCTAAATGAATTATAATTTACTACAATTTTCTTTTTTTACATAGCGGAATGTAACAGATTTAATAATAAATTTGGTGGCGTTATATTGTTTTATGCTAGTTTTTATTTATGTTAGAAAATCAATCTTACATAATATTATTGTTTTTAAATCTAAGTTATACACCTTTATATACGAATAGTCACTACAAGTGACCACAAAGATCTTATGTCAATTATGACAAACTCTTAGATATCCGTATTTTCTTTTTCCAAACATCTTCGTCTTTCTCATGAGGAAGGTATTTTTTCATGTGCGTTTGTTTGATCGCAATTATTTTTCTGAGATACCAGGAGAACATAATGGGTAAGGAGAATAAAGTTGCACGCTCCCGTGGCAGAGTTGCCCGGGGACATGGCGGACGATTATCTTTATACTAGGTATCGGTACCAGGGCAGCATGCAGCGGTACAAGTACAAGTTGCAAACTGCGACCATTATTTGTATTGTATGCCATTATCTCTTGAATGCAGATACCTCGGTAGATATTACTGGGTGTATGTAAATCAATCGGCGGTAATATCCGCCTTAATGTTAATGGAATGCCTTGTTCATTCGGCATCATTTTAGAAGTATTAATAAACATACTAAAAAATAAAATTACCAAATAAACTAGAGACGTCGAATTCCTGTTAGTGATGTCCACATGCTTCACATAGAAGAGATCAAGGCTAAAGAAGATGAATTCTGATAAGAAATTGAATAAAACTGTTGAAGTAATGCTGTGGATTTTGAATAAGGTATGACAATTAATGTCAATTAAGTGGTTTTTTTTTAATCGCGAAAAATCTATTCTATATATTGAACAAGAGTGACTTCAGATGTACCAAACGTCTGTTAGCGAGACATCTCGCTCAACATTCCTTTTATCCGTAAATAAATAAATAAATAACTAAATTTGGCGTAAAATCTTTATAAAGCATTGCCCGCACTCAATTCAATAAACTACCAAACGAAATTCAAAGTCAAAAGACGGCGAAATCCCAAAACAAAGCACTAAAAGACTACTTTTTAAATATTTTTATTAATAATGATAATGGCTAAATTTTTTCTATATTTTGTTCCTTTTGTTCCTTTTGTGATTATTGTTCCTTTTGTGATTATTGTTATTTGATTATAGTATTTTTAGAGCATTGGTAACTCTGTAATCTGAAGTATTGTAATATTAAGTCTTTCTTTTTCTAATATCTGTCCCAGAATGAGTTTTGTAACTCAATTGGGAGTGCAAAGTATTTTGTACAAATTAAATTAATAAATAAATAAATTAAATCCTCGTTCAACGTTCCTTTTATCCGAATCCGAGAGTTTTTAGAAGAGTCGTTTATGCTTTAAATTGAGATAAAACGACTCACTCAATTAGTATGAAAACATAGACCTACATACAGAGATGTATGCAAAGCTTAATTTCGTGCACTGAAAATGATATATTTTAATACTGCAAACGTGGGTACTAGTGTATTTCTAACAAAACTGAATAAATTACAAATTTAATCCATCGTATTCTGTCTTTGATAGTGAACATATTAAATCGTGAATATTTTTACTGGATTAAAGTTAATCTCGGCGACACAAAAGTCAAGATTTTCATACTGACTTAATTAGGTTTAAGTCACTAACGGTTTAGTATGCTCCAGTAATGTTAGCATTGTTTAAGCACAATATATTAATGTAAGTCTATGCCATGTACCGTGGAAACAGGCCCGTGAGATGAGATTTACATACGTATTTGTATTTTATACATGTAGTTGCATTCCTGTCTACTGGTATAAGTAATTAGTTAAAAAAGCGATTAGCACGTATGGTAAGTACAAAACCTTCCAACCTTGAAATATATTTAAGAATAATAAGTCATTACTAATGACCTGGAATTATTTTTATATGGTTGATAAAGCAAGGTGAGGCAGGGAACAATTATTATTGTTCGCTTTAAATGTGTTAAAAGCATTATACTAAATCAAAGGCACCAGAAAAATATTAAACATGCACAGAGACATATAAAGTTAACACTAGACAAGCTATTTCAAAGAGAACTGTAAAAAAATTATGTTCCATCTGTATTTTGCAGTGAAACAAAGACAATTATATCTATCTTCCACTATCTAATACATTTTAACCATTCTGTTTCCCTCTTACAAGTTGAAATTGAGACAATTGTCTAAGTCTCATGTTTTTATGAAGACATGTCCTTATTGAATCTAAAATAATATAAAATTAAGGCATATAAATAGCCTTTCTGTGGCCCCTACAAAAAACTATTTTTTTTAAACATGTGCCTTTAATGAAGTCACCCACTTAAAATAAATAGCATTTTTAAAAGTACATGTAAAAAAGTTGTCATAACACTACAGAGGTTTGTATAATTAATGTTTATTTTAAGTGATAAAGCGGATACGTGACATGATTGTATTTCTTATCTTCAAAAAAAGTAATTAACTTTTAAAATGTATTGATTGGTTTGTTATTTCTAATGACAATCGTCTTTTAAAGCCAATTCAATATTTGAAAGCTATTCAAGGACGAAAAATAGCTGTAACAGGAGATAAAATCAATACTATTCAAATAATATTCGTATATAACAACTCTCATTTATAAACAACATTTTGAGTGTGTCCAAATACTTGTAGACAAAAACTGGATTTCACCCATTACGGGCTAATAATTACAATTTATATTCCCTTCCAAGTTTCTCGTCTCTGTTGAGATGTCAAATTGTAACTCTCATTTACTTAACGAGAATATAAAAACATATATTTGATTTATATTTTTTATTGACATTACTTGGTGGAATTCCATGATTTAACTATTTTAATATAACTAATAAAAGTTAAATAAAAATACCAACTTAAACTTACACTTTTATTTATTGGACCAGTTAGCGCTTTCACCCTGTTACGGAAGTGTACCAGGTATTTTTATTTAACTTTTATTAGTTATATCAAAATAATAAAATATTTATATATTGCTTTGTCTTTTCCGCAATTTTACTGCGTTTTTCCGAATATCATAATGCTGCTACTACTAACTACTCACCCTTATAAACACACAATGGTGCATAGGGCACTGCATTGGTACACCAAGTCCAGTGAATCTTGATAATTCGTTACATGAAGGCAAGATGATCAGTCTTACGCCCTAGCGCCAGTACAGGGTATTATGAAATATTTTTAATGTGAAAATCACGTTAATATATAAAAATATATAATCTAATAATTACTTGAAATCGTACTTTTGATGTATTTTGTGAATAAAACTAAATAAAAAATAAAAGGTATTTTTTTTATCCAGCCTGGGTGATTGTTATTCCTTTTTGTCTCTTGGTTTCCTGGTCTTCTGGACTATAGAAATAGTATTTTTCACAGACCTTGCAAAATTTTTTTTTTTGGTCATCTTATTAATTTTATCTTTAAATACATTTTTTTTTTTTTTTTTAAGTAAAAAGAAATATTTGAGCTCTTATGATATACTCAAATATATCGATTTTGGGCTGTTTTCAAATAGTCGGAAATAACTGTGTCAGAAAGCAGGAAACAGGTTGTGCTGGAGTGGGATTCGAACCTAGAGATTCAAATCCGGAATCCTCGAATCTACCACTAGACCACAACCCGTTCGAAACGAAACGAAACTTAAACGAAACTCTTACTTTGAGCTTATACTCGTAAATAATGCTTAAGGATTGGCAGATACAGATTTTAATCTGTCTTTGTTAATAACTGTTAGATAATAGCCTCTAACAATTATTGAAGATTAAAATCTTGTGACAACTCTGCTGGTCCATAATTTTTGCTGCATAACCAATCGCAATATATTAAACTTTCACTTGCGTATATTTTTTAAATTGCAGTTGTTAAATACTGCATAAAACCTCCTATAATAATTTTATATTCCTAACTGAATCGTGGAACCGTGGCAAAAGGAATTCAGGCTCAAAAGACTTTGAAAGTTAGTCCGATAATCAGTTTACTTTGTTATTGCGCGGTGGTATCGTTTGACTTGGTGTTTGGTTGAATTTTGTATTTGCAAATGGGTTAATGTTTTTGTTTGTAATCCGGTTAGTTGGCAGGCAAATAAGTTGTAAGATTGTTGTGTAACTAGTTGTTCAGTAGGTATCGCAATAAATAATCGCCATCAAGGCAATATCTGGATCAACAGAAGCAAACACTTCCATAAATGCAGGTGTATTTAAATCAGCTGAATTTAGCAACCAACAACGCAATAAATTACGTTTTAATAAGAATTTCAAAAATGTTTAATTAAAACTCACGCCTTCGATGGAGCTATGACAAAATGCGGTGATACATTGCATTTAATGAAATTGGTCATAAATTTTCCAAACCAGTGGATAAAAAGGTGTTTAAAAACAAGCATTTCATTTTCAATGCAAGAAACTAATATTCTTTGGCGTTATTTTTTTTAAATGCTTAGTTTTATTTCATCATTATTTTTATACAGATGTATTGGAAAATAGTTTAGGAAATTAAAAAAAACAACATGACAAGGTGTAACGCAACACGCTTGACTTATTTGACAGTCAGTCATTCATTATAACTCAATGCACGAAAGCGTTAATTATTAGTTATTATTAAAATTGTAATAACCAAGCACATATTATTAAAAAGAAGTTTTTTTTATCTCAGAACCTACGCAGTTACAGTATAAAATCTTTAGAATTTTTTTGTTCGCTTAAAAAGTTTGTAAAACTTTCTTCTGGTACCTATACGTACAAATACATATAATATTATTCAAAAGCGAAAATATGATGTTTTTTGTAACTTGTTACCTGCCCTTGACAGGTAGTGTATATTAAGCTTATTATTTTCTGTCTATATTATTTATCTGTTAAATTGATTTTCACTGCGGTTTTACGGAATTTAACAGAAATTACAATTTATTTATCAACTAAAGGCCTTGGGACAATTCACTCTCGAGGGATTATTAGCTTTGCTAATATAACCAATTAAAAAATCATGATAATATAGCTGCAGACAATCACTTTGTTACTGCTACGTATTTTGATTGGGCTTTTATTTGAACACCAGACCTTATGACATTTAAAAGACATTATGTTTTTCAAACCTAGCAGACAAACTAACTCAATATTTTTTAGTGAGATTTATAATTAAAATGAAGTGTACTAATGACTGACTTGGGGAGATGCACGGAAACTGGGGACCAATCATTTAGCAATGAGGCAAATTGTTAAAACTATATACCTACTCCACATAGGAACCAGAAATTGATTGTTGATGTGAACATTTTGCAAAGGTGTTTATATTTTTATGCTACAAAAACATAAAAAACATTACGGATTGGTCATCCTGAAAAATGTTTCAATAAGAATGTATATAAATATTTACTACAAGATGAATTACGTACAATAACTGTCTGTTTGCTTTTCAACGTACAAATGATCTACAACGTAATAAAACTCAACTAATACCAGCTACCTAAAACCATTGTATTGTAATGCATTGTTAAACCGTTGTCTCTTGTTCTAAAGACAGTTCATTTGTTCTTCGACAAAGCCTAAATCAATACGTAAAAAACTGGGTCGTGATTTCTCAACTGCATATTTTATTATTTGACAACTTCCTACCGCTTTCGCTGGCGGCGATATTATATCGTAACAACTTTTCAATGTGAGTTGTAATTTAAAACGTATACGTAAAACAATCCTGAAATTTTCTGATATGGAATTTGGTCACTTTGTTATCTGTAAATATTGTTAATAGTGCATGCAGAGCACAAGACAGTTCCAAATAGAAGGAGACTGTCCACAGACAAGCAATACCTGGAGTCAAGCAGATTCATTAGTAAATATTGTTAATAGTGCCTGCGGAGCACAAGACAGTTCCAAATAGAGGGAGACTGTCCACAGACAAGCCATACCTGGAGTCTAGCAGAATTGTTAATAGTGCCTGCAGAACACAAGACAGTTCCAAATAGAGGGAGACTGTCCACAGACAAGCAATACCTGGAGTCTAGTAAATATTGTTAATAGTGCCTGCGGAGCACAAGACAGTTCCAAATAGAGGGAGACTGTCCACAGACAAGCAATACCTGGAGTCTAGTAAATATTGTTAATAGTGCCTGCAGAGCATAAGACAGCTCCAAATAGAGGGAAACTGTCTACATACAAGCCATGCCTGGAGTCAAGCAGAACTAGTAAATATTGTTAATAGTGCCAGCAGAATACAAGACAGTTCCAAATAGAGGGAGACTGTCCACATACAAGCCATACCTGGAGTCAAGCAGAATTGTTAATAGTGCCTGCAGAACACAAGACAGTACCAAATAGAGGGAGACTGTCCACAAACAAGTCATACCTGGAGTCAAGAAAAATTACTATCCGCAGATGAGGCGAGGCTTTGAAGTGAATTTTTAAAGTGAATTGCAATCATTAATGATTGCATGTATTTTTTACAGTAAATTTTTGGTTAATTTTTGGCTTGATTTTTTTTAAATAATCGTGAGTTCTTAAAATCTGTTAATCATATAACATAAAGTATACGAACTTTACAATTTCAATGCAAGACATAAATTTTTATGAAAAAGTCCAAAATAAACGCTGTCGAAACCTATCGTTTTTATTTTATAGCCCAAGTGAGTTTAATAAACTGATCTCTTATCACTTAGATAATGATCCCAATTATTCTAAATATCATTTTATATAATATTATTTTGCTCTACTGTAGGTACTTTCATATTGGTAACAGGCTATATTATGTACGAGTATTACTAACCAATGGTTGTTGCGACAGTGAAAATTAGTAAAACAATTATTATATTTTATCGATTATTGACTACGCCTACAATTAATAATGAACGTCCAATGTAAAATATGACGGTCAAATTGACTTAGAAGAAATCTAATTCTGTTTGTCAGCAATTCTGTAGGTGCACAAATACATTAATAAGGAAATAAATGCAATTAATTTTGGATTTAGATCAAATAAATTTATGTTACCTGTCCTTATGTAGGTGCCACGAGTGGATTCAATTAAAATCTGAAATATTTATCGCCAAGTACAATTTATTATTTATAACATTTTGCCTTCAATGTTTGATTGAATAAGAATTTAAATTGAACATTTTTGGCGATTATATTAAATAAAATAATTAGTTGTACATAAAACATACTTTGTGGAAAAATGGCAAATAAAACCATTTTTATACAATTTAAACAACCAGAAAACGAATATATTTACAATGTAACTATTAACTGTTTAACAAACCTTTTTTATACACATTTTTACTTTGTGGCTACAAACACACTAAAAATTAACTATTATGGCCTGCGAAAAAGAATACACTAGAAGGGGGGTTTCCATACAAATTTTCTAAAAATATACGCTTCCTAGGGTTAATTGTATAAAACCACTTATTATCAAATTAGACTGAGTTTAAAGACTCCAGCATACACTCACACTTTGAAACGTGTGACGTAGATGTCTAGTGATGACGTAGATGCCTAGTGACGTAGTGAGTGACGTAGTGGGTCACTAGCTGTCACTAGGCACAGACTAGGCAAGGTAGTATTTTTCAAGTATGGAATGCCACTTATTGTGGCTTTTATTTGCATGATAGTATTTCACAAGTGGTCATTACAATAATTATTATTCAAATTTACAAAACCCTACCCAAACCCTAATTTTGATAACTCTCAGTTCATTAATCAGAACAAAAATAATGAACGGACTAGATACAAGTAGAATGGACATGATGCAACAGATTCATTACTTCTAAATTCTGTATTGATTAATACGAGTCTCATCTTGGTCTTATAATTATTTGAATCCCATAAAAAAAACTGCCTGGACCACGTTCTACGAGTGTCTCCCAGGAGCCTTAAAAATGCTTGCCTATTTAAAATGACATCTCAGGTGTCCGCCTTACCGATACGTGTTGATAACGAATTACTTATAATCAACATGAGGGTTATCCTAATCTTGTAATTCAGATATTATAACCTTTTATTATATTACACAATCAAAAGCCTTCAAAAATAATCTACGCTTTATAATGGCGCTGGACCAGTTCAAAAGATTGCGAAAGGCAATAAAAGCTTGCGAATGTGTAAAGCTCGTAAGGGAAATTGGTAACGAACTTGACGCTATGGCTATACCACTATAGCGTGCCCCTTAACTGCTAACCAGAGCTAGCATCACACCCTTAAGCTGGAAATTGACCATAACCCTACATTCTAAAAATGATATTGCAAGCGAAAAGCGCAAAAGGGTAAAAATATTATGAAACTGTTTCGAACTACATTTTAAAAACGATTTTCTTTCATTTCTTTATATATATTTTTAAAAGCCCTTAGTTCTGTAATAAATTATATGTACATAATAAGGTTTGTTGTTGTTGTCATTTATTTAAGACTTGGTGTGAGGTATTTCACGTCAGCCTATGGATTCTAGAAACTGGCTTCAAGCCAAGCTAACTGCCGCCAGTTCCCGTGCATCCTCTCAAGTCAGGTCCACGTCCCGCAGCTCTGTCGCAAACTCAGAAATTAAATGAAAAAACCATTACTTATTTTGTATTTTTTATTATTATCTTTTATTTATTGTTTCTTAAGTTTATTTTTTTAAATGAGAACTTAACATCATGCTGTAAAGGGTTAAGACATATTTGTTTACAAATCAATTTAAACAAGACCAGAGTACCCTTTGCATAACACGAAATACCAAACTAAAATGAAGATATATGATTATTCCACGCTGAGCCAATATTTAATTACTTCGAATAACGATCTTCAAAAAACGTGATCTTAAAGAGAAGGAGCAAATATTTCAAATGGTAACTGTTAGAAATGTTATACATTTTTTCTAACCTTAGAATAAGATTACGTAATTCGAATATTTTCACATCGATCTGGTATCATAAAAAAAAACTATTTGGAACGGAAAATATTATTTTTAGATTGTTGAAATGGCATTTACAGGGAATGTACCTTTTTTTCTTTAATTTTTTTTAAAATTATTATTGCGTAATTTCTGTTTTTATTGCTTCAACAGAAAGTATGTTGTTTTTTTAAGTTTATTAAAAATAAAATAATTTCGTACATAAAAACTTGAGTTATCATTTCCCCGCACTTTGGAAGTATTTTGTTAATTAGAACAGAATAAATGAGAATATTGGGCAAAAATAATGGCATTCAAATATTAATATTTTCGCTTTTGCGAGAACAACTATTTTCAAATACGCGTAATGCCAAGCGGCTATAGGCACTTTAACAATTTTATAACCGGGGCATTAAAAGGAACATTTTAGGCGCTATTATCTTAAGAAAATGGATTCAATCTCCAATATAAAGCCTTAGAATGTAAGGGAAGATTGCGAGGATATCTGTATTAGAGGCCTTCCTTTCCTTATTATTCTTTCATTTAGGAAGGATACACATCTTCTTTCACAAAGCTTTCATCAGGCTAAACTTCTTAATGTGTGTACTTATTGTTAGCGTCTTCACTGGAAGGGTTACTGCCAAAACTTGCGTATAATGAAAAACTTCAAAGAGAGATTTACTTCAATAAAATTCTCATTAAATATTTAAATCCCTAGATGCCGTCTCCGGAATAGGCTTTCTCAAGGAATTCTCGTATTGAATTAGAGTGCGAAAAGTCAAATTTACCGAATTTTTTTCATCAAAAAGATCTCTTTAGTCATTTGTAAGATTGAAATTGTCGTTTGGAGTATGCTGCCCTCAATTAATATAAAATATGTAAACATTTTTTTAAATATATTACAATAAACCCATATTCTTTGTCTAATAAATTATATCAATAGGTCTAAAATAAATAAATAAATAATATTTTATGGGCTCATAAAAACAATACTCGTATATACTACAAACACCAAAATCCACTTCCTACCGTAATAATAAAGATATTTTTAACACTATTTACTTGTTAGTGTTCGAAGAAGTTACAGAGTTTTACGAGACACTTATTTGGAAGTTATATGTTAAGTTTTAGTGACATAACACATTATGTTTTATGTACCATCAATAATACTTATCAAAAAGTGGATAATGCTCTGTATTTTACCGATGAACTATCATGAAAAAAAACGATAACTTATTAATTAGTTGGTAGGTAAGCGCTTACGTAAAGTTAACTTACATATTTTAATAAATAATGAACACCACAGAAAAAAAAGCTTTAACATCGTGTCTCTGTTTTTATTAGAAACAAGTGCACAAATAATATTCGATGGCATAAGCACCATAACGTTATACTAATGCATTGTATAATATCAGGTGAAGTAAAAAATTGGGCTAATTATGATATAGTTGGTACAACGTATAATGTCTTCACATTCCAATACGTTTATTAATATAATATTATTTTAATAAAGAACAACTGGTACGATATTGCGTACGGCATACTAAAATTAAAATACTTCCCAATCGATGTATTTATGATTAAATTGATCCATATTTTAAATTGTGTATGGTGTAGTATATATACGTGTTTCTACTTGTGTTTTTTTGTTAATTATGCATACATATTATGTAGTACGATTATTACCTGTATTTGGAGCACCGCGCCGTTCCTATATGAAAATTATAACGTTGACCGAGTAAAATATACTATTACACCTATTAATGTACCTACAAATACGAAGATCAGCTTTATTTTTTGTGAAAATATTAAACCATACACGATTTATCTAGATATTTTATGAACTCTAGATTTACTAAGCAAATAATTATTTCATTATGTTAATTATCGCATGATTCAAACAAAATGAACATCATAAAGGTCTTAGTGGAGCAAAAAGTACTGCTTTTGGATTGGTATCATATTAAAAAAAAACATAATAAAACTCGATTCTTTGCAAGTAGGTACCTACTCTTAAGAACCGATGGAGATTATTTTTTCCGCAGACAACACCGAGATTTATTTTTTCGGCAGGTATCACTGATGTACAACTACTATCATTTTTACGCTATTAATATTATAGATTATGTTAATTATCGCATGATTCAAACAAAATGAACATCATAAAGGTCTTAGTGGAGCAAAAAGTACTGATTTTAAATTTTAAACAACAAAGTAAAATTTTTCAACATGATTACACATCTGAAAATTGCTATTTGGAGTGAAATAAATACATCAGTATTTGTACGAATTGAAAGATGAATTAATTGTATGCATAATGCAACATTAAATGTTTTTCGATACCAAGTACCTAACTAACTAACTAACTAACCATCACGCCATTTCCCCGAAGGGATAGGCAGAGAGGATAGAACGCCACACCACTCTGTCCTGGCATACTTCTCTTGCTTCCTCCACATTCATACATCTTCTCATGCACGCACGTCGATTATTCCGACTTCTTACATGTCCACTTTTAAGCACTTGTTTCATGCCATGTCTTTCTCGGCCTTCCTCGACTTCTACATCCAGGCACAGTCGCATCATATATTTTTTTAGCCGTTCTTTCATCATCCATTCGCTCTACATGACCGAACCAACGTAAAAGACCTTTCTTAATTTTGTCGATAATGCTTATTTCAGCCTTGCATTCTGCTCTAATTTCAACATTAGTGCACCTATCATACATAGTTTTACCACACATTCGCCTGAGAGATCACATTTCAACTGCATTCAATTTACTTTCATCCTTATTTTTCCAACTCCATGCTTCGCTTCCATACATAAGGGTTGGTACCAGAACTCCATTGTGCACTGCCAATTTAGCCTCTTTTGATAAGCACTTATTAGATACTACCGACTTTAAGGCACCATTAATTCTGTTACCGGCACTAAACCTCCTTTCAATGTCCTTGTCCATATTTCCATCACTTGCGAACATGCTTCCCAGGTAATTATTATCTTTTTTCAAGTATTTTTATCAACTTCTTTTTTATTTTCCTTTTAAATTATTTTATGTGGTGATAATCAAATATTAGCAATCACAAATCTACTTTCTAATGCCATTTCTGCGCATAATAAGATCTCACGGAACGTTTCAAGACCGAAAATTAGTTTTAATATCAGTACTTCAGAACATCCAAATAGTTGTAATCACGGTGTTTAAGTATTATCGCGGAAAATCAATTCTTTGGGGAACCAGCATTTTTTAGAGAAGTATAGTCAAAGAGAGTTAAGTCATAACGTAAAAATGGGTATCCTTATATTATACGAATTCGGTGAGATTTTTACACGAATTTTTAAAAAAAATAAACAGTCGTATGTGTTTGACTTAATAATTTTCTAATTTTTTTATCGAATCATTTATGTTGTTATTCATTGACAATGGTTTGATATTACTTTTTTTTTTTTTTTTTTTTAATTCTAATATACTTTATTTAGGAAAAAACACATCATATATTTTAGAATATTTAACAGTATAGAGAAATAAACATTTATATTATAATATAATAATAGGTAAACAAGAGAAGTATGCCAGGACAGAGTGGTGTGGCGTTCTATCCTCTCTGCCTACCCCTTCGGGGAAATGGCGAGATGGTTAGTTTGTTAGTTAGTTAGTTAGTAAGCTTACTCTACCTAAAATAGAAGAATTGTATGTTTTTTTTTAAGGGGTCTTAAGCTTTATGTTTCGCTGTTCTTTAAAAAAAAACTAATTCTCTTGCTTGGGAAGGGACTTACACGTTGAAAACAGTTTTTTTTTTTTTCTTTTAAATATTTATTTACGGTTATTTCTGTACTACTCATTTTATTGATTCAATTATAAATTATCCCTTGATAAAGAAACACGCATTGTTTCGAAACCGGTAGGAAGGAAAAATTAATTCATTGCGTTTAGTAGTTATAAAGTATTTTATTTATGAATTACATATTAAAGATTAGTACTAAACTGGGACTTTTAGGCACCTATACTTACCTACTTAAGTAATATGTATTTTTTCTTAAATTTATCAAATAAATTCACTTGCTAGAGATAATCACTCTTTCATCATCATCATCATTCCATATCCGCTCCCTATGTGGAGCATATGGATTCCACAAACTGCCTCCAAGCCAAGAAATTGGCCGCTATCATTACATCACCATAATTAGTTTTTTTAATTTCCTGGCTTAGTTGAACTTCTTACTATTTGAAATATATTGGTGTAAAACAATGCTTCGTGACTTAAGTCATATTTCTTTACTCCTCAAATTCTGTTCGAAGCGAGTTGCTCTCATATTTATAACTTTCACTACTCAATATGTTTCAAGTGTTGAAGCAAAAAATCAGAACAAGCTTAAAACTGTTATGATAGGCCTAGAGCAAATGGGTAAAAACAGGTTTCAAAGAATGGTAATTATACTATGGTAAAACCATAGGATGTAGTTCCATTGCGATGTAAAGCAAAATATAACATTTTATTGTTTTATATTTAAAATTTTGTTTTTGTGTAGAAAATTTACTGAATTATGTCTATTTTTCTTTTTTTAAAACAGCCTTTTTTCGTTTGCGAGTGATTTTGATATTTTTCCTTTGTATATGACGAAGTGAACACCATAAGAAAGTTGCGAAAGGTTTGTGATGTATAAATTATTTTGTACAAATTAGAAGACTGAAAACGAAACGATACAACACCATCTAACTTAATTACAGGAATTAGTGCTTCATTTGCTCTTATCATTAGCAGTATGAGTACAAATTTAAGACAACATAATTATTACGACATCAATGGCCGATTTCACCAAAACAAATTAACAACAAAGGAACACTTAAGATCTTCCTTAAATCTAATACCCAAATAGATACTGTTAACTATTATAACAAGAAAACCCTTGCCAAACAGCCAAATTAAAAAAAAAAAAATAAACAAAGTGCAGCTACGTAATGTAAATAACTGTTATTTCACTTGTTGCAAGTTACCAGAAATTTTACATAATATGCAGTTATTAATAATAACTTGGTATTTATACGAAAAAAAAATACCAACAGTAGTTTAGTAATGGCAAACATGAAAATAGTTTGATAGTTTTCATAATTATAGATGACGTTTTTTTTAAGTTAACCATTTCTACATATTTATTTGTTAATCAAAGTAACAAAACTATTTTGTGAAACTGCGAGATGTTTCATATCGTGATGGACTCAGCTTTTAGTTTCAGTAGGTAATTAAAATTTTTGTTAAAATCGCAATTTATCTTCTTAAGGTCGTTACTTTAATGTGATTTTTTTACCAACAATTAAAACTTAATTATGCAACGTTACAAAAAACGTACGCGTTATTGAGAACAATAAATTATAATCACAGAACACGAAATAAAAACTCCGCGACTTGCCAAACACTTTCACTTCAAAACATTATGTTGTGTAGGAGTTAGATAATTGTAATATGCACGTTAATTAAGATACACGTAATTAAAACAAACATTATAATAAACGCATTTTTAATTAACAGACGCTAGGCAGCTTGAACTTTTAATTTTATTGCAATTCACAAAGATGCTTACGCTAAATTACTTTGTTTATTGAAGTTTTTGTGCTTGTGTACATAGGAGCATTAGTCTATTTATTTTGATTATGCATATCATTTATTTCATAAGTCAAATAATAAAAACTATCCTAAGAAAGTAATCAAAATAATACTGCACAGTTGGTTTATGTGTGTTTTAAAGAGTGGATTACACAAATTGTATTTATAAGGTTATGTATGATATTACCATAATGATTTTAAAGATTCATACTATTAATTTTTATGTTATTTTCATTTATGCTATTTTTATGGTACGAAGCACACATTACATAACTAGAAAAAATACCACTTGAAGAGTTGTTATCTTAATTGCAATACTTATAATATAGACAATGATTTTGTCTACGTCTACTGCGATTACGCTTTTTTTTTTATATATTTAAATGAATTTTGGTAAAACTTGAAAATGATTAAGATTACATTTGAACAATTTCCCTGTTTTAAGGCCTAGGCCTAAAAAAAACGTTTTTAGATGAATTTATACTCTCTAAAGATCTACATAGGTTCATAAGGTAAGAAATAAGATGTGGGGACTCATCCTAAAAGGTCTGCCAATTGTCGATTAGAATGTAAAACTTATTCTTAAAATACAACACTTAGTACAAAAGTATGCATATGCAAATATCAAGAGTTTTGGTCGGCCCAAGACTCATTATATTTTAAGATCACGTTTGCATGTTTTTATTAATAAACATTTACGATCGATACTAAAATACGTTTTGCCTTTGACATACTAATTGTGAGCATAAACAGATTAAAAATATTTATTACATCGTTATAGAGGGTACCAATAAACACACCGCTTTTCGAAAAAAACCTTCAAAAGGCCTTCATCTTTAGACGTGGATAATGTGATTGACACATGCAATTATTAAAAAGGAATGGAGGTCATCCAGAATTAATGGACTAACACCTCATTCCACCTGAACCATGTAGATGTAGAACAACGCAACCAATTATCCTAACACAATTCTTTACATTATTCCAACCGATCACATCCGCATATTTACAGTTTAATTGATTTAGAAAGTATATAAGACAAAGCAATTAATATGTACTAATCGATCAATATTTACTTAACGAAATACCCTAGCTGCCAATTTGTCGAAATTTTAATAAAAAAACTAAATTGAACCAGTGCGGTAGCATTATTTTAACATTTACAGTATTGTTTCCATGGCCATTTGATTTTTATGTTTGACATTTGAAAGATATTATTGCTCCTATAAAACAGCTTGTATAGTATAATACACAATACATACGTTGGCCTTATCGATGGTTTGGTCTATTTCAAAAGGCTGCTGATTATTTATTGACCAACGATACGCTCTTAATGGATCAACAACCACTGGTATATGGAATATGAAGGCACTTTATAAATACACAATTAAGGTTTTTACAGTAACTAATATCTAACGTTACGTAAGGGAAACATAATACTTTTGCAAGAGAAATACATACGGCAGGAAACAATATAAGAGAGATATCGAAAACTTAAATAAATTGAAAATTCTGATATTTTATACTATAAAGTTTTTTTTCAGTGCTTCGACTGCTAAAAACAAATTTAATAGTAGGAGGAACAAGAAATATCACAGCAAACAAACCTTCAAACATTTTTTTAAAAATGGATTTCGAAGGCATCATATAAAATGTGATAATTACGTGTTTATCAAATAGATGATCCTTAAATATTTATTTATTTTATTGTTTTAACGCCCATAGGGCTTTTACATAAACATGAATTAAATTGAATGTTACACAGTAGGTAGCTTAATTAGAAACAAAAACGAAAAAAAAAATACATACAAATATTCAATTTGGCAAGAAAACTTATGCTAAGAAAAACATACAATTTGGTATTAACTGGAGCAAGTTACAAATAGTTAATTTAAAAAATTACAATCAGATAATAATAATTATAGAATATATATATATATATATATTATTTTATTGTTTTTACGCCCATAGGGTATTTACATATACATTTTTAAATTATTACACAGTAGGTAGCTATTCATTACCGCCAGAGATGGCATCCAGACACTGTTCCCTAAAAATGCACTAGATTTGTGTTGAAAATATCAATATTTATTAGCAAACTTGTTAGCCAGTGCGTGCATTCTTCGTATCGGTGAGTTAGCACTGTTAATATGTGAGAATCATGAAATAATTAAATTTATAGACTATTATGAGAAGATGTATGAATGTGGAGGAAGTGAGGGAAGTGTGCCAGGACAGAGTGGTGTGGCGTTCTATCCTCTCTGCCTATCCCTTTGGGGAAATGGCGTGACGGTTAGTTAGTTTATAATAACATCCCACCTTTCAGCAGCTTTCGACGATACGTTGCCAAAAAAAATGTTTTTTGTACTCAGATTTATAAAAGCTTCTAAATACATCTTTTTTCACCACGTTCGCTCCTATGTGGAGCATGTGGACATCACTAGATCCCTCCTGGAGACCCTATCGCCAGCCAGCTCTCTCGCCTCATCGCACGTCAGGTCCGCAGCCATCAGCTCCGCCGAGTACATCCGAAAGATTAAAATATATATATATTTATTTCATAGTTTAATAAATACATTACTACGAAAGCTTATGACAATTATCCAATATTAAAACTTAACGCTGTACCTCGCCACTTAAAAAGACAAGGTCTTGTGCTTGGTGAGGGATAAGGTGAGGGAGGTGTAATGAATAAAACCTACACCGTGCAAACATATTTTAAATTGACTGGTCTGTAAGTAATCATCGAGTTAATGATAAGAATGCAAGATTTTCACTTATCGTAGTGCAGTGGCCACTGATCTCGTTTGGCCGACGGATTCTGGGGTCCGACGGGGCCCCAGAAAGTGAAAGGCCCCCTGGACAACTGCCTGGTACGAATACCTCGTGAGATAATTACAGCGAGGTCAACTCTATTGTTTATAGCCCGCTCCGGATATACGAGTACTCTACTCAGAGGGACAAACCAGCTGAACTGGTCGCAGGAACTTCCATCTTGTTTTGTTATTTACTAACTAGGTTTACTGCACAGTTTTGCGAATGATTTGTGATCAAGCAGTTATTAGCTTTAGCCGCTATTTATTTATCCATTTTGTGGTATAGTAGTTAACGCGTTGGTTTTCACCATCGGCGTTGGGGTCAACATGAAAAATGTATTAAAATGTATTTTTTTTACATAAAATTTTTTTATGTGCGATACCTTGCGAGCTGACTCTGAATCGTGAGACGGATCATGTGAACATCTTGCCTCCATGTAACAAATGATTAAGATAATCCGCTTTTATTGGCAATAAAGGTTTACAATAAATTGTTAAACGTATTTTTTTTTTTTTTTTTAAAAAGAAACATTTGAGCTCTTATGATATACTCAAATATTTCAATTTCGGGCTGCTTTCAAATAGTTGGAAATAACTGTGTTAGAAAGCAGGAAACAAGTTGTGCTGGAGTGGGATTCAAACCAAGAGATTCTAATCCGGAGTCCTCGAATCTACCACTAGACCACAACCCGGTTCTTTCTATTGATATGTTATTTCGTTTCATTATTTTATTTTAAGAAGGTTGACTGGAAGTAATGACCAAAAGCGTCCGCAATTTAGTCATCAAATTGCATAATATTGTTATTTTTAATTTGAGACTTCCAAAGCTTTCTATCTTTTTTTTTTATACACATATCTCGGGCATTGATACACCAATCGATTACTTATTAATGAAGGCAAAACGATCAGTCAATCCAAGATATCATAAATATTTTTATGTGAAATACATTGAAATAAATATTTCTTTCTGACTCCATCGGGAATCGAACCCGCGATGTCATCCATTAACCACCCAACGCACTAACAACAGTACACCACGAGACAACCTTAAATAAAATCACCCCACTATAAGAAAATATTAATCAAAAAAAGTATACGAGTTCAACTATTTCTTGAGATACGGTTTAAAAGCTCTTTGCACTTTGTTTATCAAAATGACCCTTGCGGACTATTCATCTTCGAACAAAATGTATTGACTCGATACGCAAGACTCGGCTAGCCTGATCTAAAGTCTTGCTATCGTGCCCGCATTATGCGTCAGGAAAACATAAAATATATCTATACAGAAACATAAACTGCGCTTGTATTATCTATGCCATGGACTTTAGAGATATCTCTATCAACGAAGCATTTCTCTATGCCTGTATGCCAATAATGGCGGTTAAATCAAACTCGTGACCAATATTGGAACGGGAGAATTTGACACAGAAGCAAAATATTCATTGGATAGTTAAATAGACATTGAGTCGACAGTCGAATAATTTTGTTCATCATTGAAACTTCAACGTTGGCATTGTTAGAATTTGCTAGATCTAAATATTTTGCAGGATTAATGGTATTCAGAATGATCTGGGTTTTTATTTGGGTCAAATATTTTGGATCCATTAGTACGTTTATTTTTGTTTGTTTTGGATTTGTTTGACGCCAAGTCAGGCAGTTAATCATACCTAATTTTTATTTATTTTATTTGATATATATTGATTTAAATGTGATTTTCACATAAAATATTTCATATAGGAGACCTTGGATTGGCGCTGAAGCGCAATACTGATCGTCTTGCATTCAGGTAGTAAGGATGATCAAGAATCATTGAATTTGCAGTACCATTACAGTACCCTTTACACCATTTTATGCAGGTAAGGGAGAGTAACAAAAAACATACAGTTCACTCTGGATGCATGATTTTTTTTTTCGAAATCACCTCTAGTAAATTCTTCGGTTAAATTATTGCTAATAAATTTTATCAATATAGTTTATTGCACTTTCCACTAATATCTATCGCGTTATTATTTGCAATCAATTTATCCCGCTTCCAAATAAAGTAACTAGATTAGAAATGCAACGGTAAACAATATTACACATTTCACTTCCTCGTGTTATGCACCACCCTATACCTACCAACCTCATCAGCCAGCGATTAACTGTAACGACAGGATATTGCAACAAATTGCCTATAGATCTAACTAAGATTTAATTCAATCTTGTACTAAATGCAGGGCGAAGTGATTCATTTGTCAATATGGACTGGGAACAAACTGGTCCATAAATCTGCGTACTGAACTAGATTGAGATGTCAAGCGGAACATTGTTGTACATGAAACCATATTGTGTAAAGACAATGAGTGCGTATTACTTATAAACTTATAAGTGTGCATATATGTATAAATCCAACTGACCAGCTAGTAACCGTATTCTGAACAGACCGTAAGAGATTTTATCGATAAGTCTCATTTTGATATTTCGAATTGTGAATGTGAAATCGAAATTTTCTTTATCCATGCATCATGATGATAGCTTTTTATTAATAATCTCTTTTCTAGTGTCTTACTTGTTTGCTAAAAAAAATATAATTAACGCTTTGTGCTAAACAATTTTTAAACTGTGATCTGTCGATCGTAAACTAGCTAATATACCATTACCTAACTACCTTCGTATAAAAATATGCTTTTCATCTTCTCTGAAATGTTTTTATAATATGTATCTAATAACATTTTTAGGTAAAAATATTAATATTATAAAATAATACATATAATATTATGTTATCTTCTCTGCATGGTTGAGTAAAGAAGGAAAAACTGAGGTAATTTTAAGATTTTAAACCATTTATAAAATTGTTTGCAAGCATTTATGTTTTTAAAATTACTTATATTGTTCTTAGAGTAATCTCCGATTTTTTCGGCTAATTTTAATTGTTTATGTTACACATAAGTACCTGTATACCTACGTTGGATATTGTCTGAAATTTTGGTTAATGTTCTGGAAAGCAATAAAATTATCCTAAAATTTATAAACATTTTGTGTTCCTTCTTGTTTTTCGTGCAAAATTATGATGTTTAATAATGTTAATAATAAGGAAAACATACATTATTCATCATGGAAGACTGGTGATTCATCGTGCTATTAACTTGATGAAAACTGTTTTATCATCAACAAAAAAATTAATACACGCAATAAACGTGTCATTAAACAGAATTTTAAATACAAGGTGTAGTAATAATATTTCGGGTTACGTTATTTAAAAAAAAAAAATAGGTATTGGGGTTGAAAAAATTGTAAGGAACAGTTGTTTTTAAGCTGCCGAAGAGTTACTTATGCTTCCATTGTGCATTGCTATTAACATAAAAGAGATTAAAAAAATGGAAACAGTGAGTAGAATTGATGAATTCTTGAAAATTACCTTCATAATATTTTGTACCTAGGTCCATGACGAATAAAAGTCTAATGTGTTCTTAGATTTTTAAAATTAATGCTTGAAAACGATACTCCTGATGAGTTTATAATTATTTCGATGGTATTTCCTGTTTCGTGAGCATTTTATTCGCACAAACTTTTAAAATTACAAGAGGAAAAAATAGTAAACCCATAAGGATTCCATAGAAAATTATAATACCTTATAATCATGCCAAATTTAAGTAAGCTAAGTGAGTTTAATATTAAATTTAATAATGACCATCTTTATAATAATAGCTGAAATTAACTCAAAAGTATAAAGAACAATTTACATAGATTAAATTTAGGAATCTTATGCATTATTAAAAAATGTCGACTATTCAGAAACTCAAGAGGGTAAGTCTGTTAGTAAATGATCAGAAAACTTCAAATTGGTGGCAATCAAAAATGCATTTGCCAAAGAAAGTTCGATCGAGCTTTTTTACTTTAAAAATGCATTAAGGATTTTCGATTAAAGAAAACTTGCGATTTTTATGGCATTTTTCTAGAATTTTTATAAATAAGTGTAAAACTGCAGATAGTGTTTTTCCTGGGTTATTATGCCGTGTTTGTGGGCTTTGTGTTGCCGACGTTTCGGAGCACATTGCAGTGTCCATCTTCAGGGCTGAATGTGGAAGATGGACACTGCAATGTGCTCCGAAACGTCGGCAACACAAAGCCCACAAACACGGCATAATAACCCAGGAAAACACTATCTGTATTCTGAAGGCCGTGAAAACCTACGAACCTTAAGTGTAAAACTTCTAGTTTTTGAGAGTTTTTTTAGTACAGATTTAATGTTTTTAAAAACGCATTGTAGACGAACAATATCCATGTTATTTAGTCAAATATTGTGTCATTGATTTTATAGGTAAGATGTAATTCTTTAACCTTTACAATTATCACAAAAAATACCAGAAATGACGGAAATAAATTAATTTGATTTTTAAGAAAAAGGACTCATTATCAACCATTTTGTACATCGTATTTTAATCTACCATTAATAAAAGACAGGGAAGGCAAAATTTAGTAGATTGTACATCACCTCTTTGTGGTAAAAAAATTAAGCGTTTTGTTTGGTTGGATTGATTGGAATTCAACCGTAATCATTATAATTTCATCACACAAATAACAACATTATAGTAACCGCAATACCTTACTAAAATCTCTAGTGGGATGAAATCATTACATTCTCCTCAGAATAATTTTTGTACCCTTTTCCTAGTAGTTTAAATCTATCAATTGTATTAAATTATTTTTAATGTATCTACTCAAATTTTGAGGTTAGTACCTAAGTAAAATCTTGATATATCTTGAAAAAACAGTCGCCATTAGATATTTGTTAATAATAAATACATATTACCTAACACAAATTTACTGAAAACCCGAGATAGATATTCAAGTTTATATACTTATTTCTTAGTAAGGTCGTTTTGTAACGTAATTTGGCAGCAAGAGTATTATGTCAGAGGACATAAAACCTCATTGTCACTTATGTTTTTAATATTCCTATCTCACTTCCTCCTATATTGTGTACTCGGGGCTAACTGAGAAGCGAAATGTGTTTTGTAATTGCTTCGATAATACCCAACTTAGTATTCGCTCTTAATATTGGAAATACTCATAAACATTTTGTAAGGCAACAAAGCTAATTTGCGAGCACGAGTCTCTATTGTCGGATTATTTTATTGTATTTTTATGATAAGAGCGCTTTTATTTTACAAACTTGTTTGTGCTCTACCAAGAAGTAATGATACTTATAAAATAATAGACAAAAATAAAGCCAAAATAAAAATTATTTTTGTAACCTACCAACTGAATAGGCGTTATCACAAAGTTTTGCAAATAGTTCATGAATGAGTAGAAGTGTTAATAATTTCTAAGTTAAATTCATCGTGTATTCATAAAAATAATGCGGACTTCATATGGGAAAGAAAACTGTGCAGTCTGTCAAAAGACACGCTAAATATGTGTATTTTTTCTTTCTTTTCTTTGCTCAAAGAATGTGGTATTACAGCTAATAATATAAACATGTTATTTGATTTTCACGTTTGTAAAAGCATACAATATACCAATATCTACTTAAAACTTTACGCCAACCGTCACGCGTTGCGTCGGTCATACATTTTTCCATACAGTTTTCGTTTTATACGGGACATTTTCAAACTGCACAGGAAACTATACAGCTAACTGTCCGGTATAAAGCTAGCTGGTGCAGCTGAAGCCCAATTTTTTTGACTTATATTTAACACGAGAGAGCCGTATGCATGATAGAATTTAAGTATGAATAAGGCGGAGAAAAGAGGCCGAACGAAAGACTCAGCTCCCAGGCAATACCAGGAGACCTACACCAGTCAATTCAGTAAAAAAATTGCCCCTACCCTGGTATTATGGAGACTGAAAATGGGAGGAGATCTTCTTTTCCTGCACTTCACTTCAAAATAACGTCACAAAACACAAAACGGATCACAAGATTTCAATACAGACACAAGTAAGTTACAAAATGGATGAAGGTTTTACAGAGTTCAGAGTTGATTTTTATGAGAATGCGTTTATAAGATGCGTTTAGATAAGCGAGTTGAGAATTTGCGTGCGGGTTTTTTGTAGCGGCTGCGTTATTGTTGTAAATTTTCAGACTACTTGCGAAGTGCCATAGATAATTTGGTATTTTGGATAGAGTACGGTATAGAAGGAATATAGGAATAGGATTAACTGTTTAGGATGTTTGTTTTTATATTCAATAATTAGCGAGGGGGGCTTTTTTATGATAATAAAATAAATAACTTAATATCAGGATAACGCTACAAAAATTAATGGCTAGTACAGTGATATGCTGACATCACCGGAAATGTTTATGACATCAAATTTTTTACATTTCTCATGTTCATTTACAAAGTATTTCTTTAAAAATGTAGACAAAATTCTATGAATCAGGGTGAGCAGTATTGGAATAACACATAAAGTATTCATTTTATCGATGCCCTAATGTTACGCCTTGTTGGCGCTGATATCGGAATTGACTCTACATCAAATAAAAGGCCATAAAATTCTTTCAAAACACTGCCCCGATCATTTTTAAATCTGTAAATATCTTTATAAACGCACATAGTACAGATAGTACATAGTATTTGAGTTTAAGAGGCTCATCGTTCGTCCAATTTAATTTTTTACTACTACTTTCCCTTATCCGCACCTAATGGTGAAAAGGGTACAATAAACAATTTTTAGAAGCAGTTTATTTCATCAGTCTCTAAGATCTGGTAAAGCGATTTTTTTGTCTATCTTTTATCTCAAAGTATAAAACTCACATCGTCGGGTAAATAACAGAAGAGATTCAGCTCGTAACATGTAAATTTCCTAAATCTCCTAATCAGATTATCCCGTGCGACAACACACCGATCCACGGCCGATTATTAACATAAATATAGTTTTTATGACTTATTCTCGACCTGCGGATAATTTGGTCGTTTAATATATTATCAACGCTGTAATGCAGGGTGACCGTGGAGTATATAGCAATAAGTTGTGTTATAAAATATATTATGGAAAATTCGTGACGGAACCACCCCTCCTAGTGAATTCCTTAAACGAATTTTCTTAGGATGTGTTCAAAATTAAAGAGAAAGGTAAAATTTTAAAGGAATGGGTGACAGAGGAGAGGTTTTTTGAAATTGGCTGATTAATTTTTTGATTTTTTTTTAATTGTTTAAAATCATAAGAAAAAAAAGAAAAAAAAGAAAGTTAGGAAAAGTATGTATTTTTTGTTTTTTTTTTTTTCCCCTT
>JAGVSP010001435.1:0-66428 GCA_022494985.1 Micrasema minimum
ACTTCTTCATCCACACATTATCGGTTGGTAAAAATTTGTACTCATCTTCTATCGGCTTTACCACCTCCTTCATTACTCTGAAAACGATATTACAACAAAACGTCTTAAGTGATCAAGAAAATAATTTCAAAGAATGACAGGGATTACCAAGGATACAAGAAATTATTTATAAAAGTAATCTTTATTTTATGTTGTTTTAAATAAAACAACATCTAAACATTGATTAAAACACAGTTATTCACAATTTTAGTAACAGGTTATTTCAATAATACTTATTTATACCCTCAATGTACAATTGCTAGGTTTTAAACAAAAATATCTAAGTAACATCATTATACCATATCAACTCCCTATGTGGAGCATATGGAATCCACAAACTGCCTCCAGGCCAAGCGATCGTCCGCCAACTCCCGCGCATCCTCCCAAGTCAAGTCCACGTTGCGCAGCTCTGACGCAAACTGCCGACGAATTGTCAAGTAACATAGGATTCGGTAACTTTGGTTGTGTAAAAATGCGCAATAAATAAGCTCTTAAACTTTAAAGTTGTAGTTAAATACCGATATAAGTTTTTGATCTTACTTTTTGCCTCTGAGATTATGTGGAATAAATCCGACCTTTTTTATTTCGACTTTCACTTTTTTCTTTTTAGCCTTTTCCCGCGTTCCTTTCCGGGCTGCGTAATCCACAGATGAAAACATTTATTAATCTCTACAAAGGAAAAACATATGTTTTAAAATTTACTGTAATGTTGGTTAACAAGAAAGAAGGCAATGTAGTAATTTGATTGTTTATTATATACATTCTTCAACAAACTCTAAAGCAAGAGTAAAATGTGAAAATAGTAAAAACATTTATGCTATTCGGACGAATACTTTTGATATCCGGTTAAATACTTACTTGACATATAATCTGAGGCGATTGTGAAGTAATTAAGGCTGATCTCAACATTGATGGAAATTTAGCTGAAAATGTAAAAAAAATATTCTGAAAAGGGTACCAAACACAATAAACATAATGATAATATAACATTATAAAGAATTTTAAGTTATTTACCAAGCAAAACGGAAGTCATTTTATGTGTTGTAATAAATGTATAAAATTTAAATAATTAAAGTGGCAGGTTAAATAATTATAGTTTTTCTTTGAGGTTATGTTAATATTTATTTGACATTTCACATTATTTTCGGTTTTCAATTTTTCAAACCTTTGCAAGAGGTAAAAATTAATAACCTAATACCGCGTCCCGTTACGTAGCCTGAGTATCAGTTTGCTCTGCGCGCATCGACATCACACGCGACCATATTTGCTCGATTTCCCCTCTTACTCCTCGTCGTGATCTATCATGCATCGTCAATTACCTCTATCATCTCATCTCCGCGCTCGCCTTGCTCCATGCTCACCTTGTCTAACGAGCGTCCCCCCCTTGCGGCTCCCGGTTTATCAGAATCAACGCTCCTCACGTCGAAGTAGTTATATCCCAGAGGAGCCTAAGCTGAGAAGACATGTCTCCATTATGGAACCCTAGACGGAATGATGGAGAAAGTATGTGCGAGAACAATCCACGATGATGTTGCGCCCCCCCTGTGTAGGCCTAGAATGTAGTGCGCCCCGCTACAATCTCTAACTCGCAACCCAAGAATCGCGAAGCTCCCTACAATGCAATAATGAGACCGGCTCTCGCCTTTTACGTCGGTTGTAATTAGCCTCGATATACCTCTCATGTCGGTCAGCATCCCCCCAGACATATCAATCTGAAGATCGCCAACTACAGCTCTCGGCCGATATGTTTTCGCTTGTCAAGTGGCGGCAGTCTGAGCTGTTACAAAACTTCCCGCGCCGATACGCGCCATCTAAGTACTAATGCCGCAGACCCCTTTAAGGATCCCGCTCCCCCTTAACCTCCCTCTTAATAAGCTTCTATATATAAGACAGATAGTAAGGAAGCTGAGAATGTCCTCTTACACCGATACAGCGAATGACTACCACACAATTTGGCTAGCGCGGCTGACTGCTTCTAAAAAATTAGTAAGGTAATAATTGGCCTGATGAAGGAAACTCTCGCTTAGTGCAGCGGCGTGTAAATTCTGAACTTAGAATTCGAAGTCTATATTATTATCCGGTCGGAGACTCCTCACAGTATTGCTTCCTAGTTATACATTATTCGCGCCCCATCCCTCCTATCCTGTTTTTCCACTCGGGTCATACTGTCTGCCCCCCTCACCCAGGTCTTTCATCTCTTGCCAAAGATGTTCTCAGACTCTTGGCACTGCCCAGGACCAACGATCACCCATAGCTCGACCTCCTGCTTTCGATTAATTCAGAAAATAAAGCGCCCACTGTTACCTAGACTAGTATGCTCGCGTTGCGTCTGACTGATAAGACTACTCGTAATCCAGCTGTCCATCATATGCTGACCCTCCCCACATTTACGCACCCGCTTTTCTATGCGCTCCCTATACACAGCCAGGTCGCCCTATACCATAGATCGCATCGCATGTTCACCCGGCCGACCACGATATCGTCACTCTGCCTCATCATTTTCCCAACTACGGAAGTTAACTTTTGTGTTGCGAAGTTATCCGTTTATATTTTTCCCTGCCTTGCATGCGGCTGGGTTACCTGCTCTGTTGATTTGCGTCTAGGGTTGCAGTCCGTGTCTCAGAATTTCAAGCTGCTCAATGGTTCAAATAGTCAAATAAATAGTGAGTGAGTCAAATAATGGGTGCAAATTGCATCGCCGACATGTGGCTAAGATCAATTAGATGGTTAAGCGTAGTCTGTCAGATGCTCATTCCTTGCGCCCCCTCTCGATCATCTGCTGCTACGTTTGCCCCGCGCTCTTGCTGTACTCTCCTGCAATTCTAGACTTCACTTATACACATATTGTTTTGTTCTCACGCAATAATACTACTCCTCACCTTCCCAAGTGCCTACGCGCTCCCCGACCCTTACACTCCTATGGCCACACGCTTTTGACCACCGCTACGGAACCTTTTATACTTTCGCAGAAGGGCCACCATCTTCGCATTAACTCAAATTCTGGCTATCGTAGGGAAGACGGTAAATATGCTTCGTAATTTTAGCAGCACTGGGAACATGTTATTTAAATTTCACAATAAACGACATTATACACATTCTTGTTTTACAGGAGGCCCGTCAGCTTATGGATGGGATGCTTTTTTCAATAAAATCGTTCGTCGCCAAGATTTCGCCACTAGATCCAAAGGAAGGCTTTCTCAACTATTTTACTATCAAGTACACACTCCATTTACAGGGATAACGCCTCTCATGGCTTGAAATGCCTGTAGTAAACAAGACAACCAAGCCCGTAGAGGGAGAGAACGTTTGCAGAAAATATACTAGCCAAGTGTAGGTCGACGTCCTCGTTGTGAAGATTTCCATTGTGTATACTCGATAACGATCTAGCGGAATGTTTTCAAATCCTTGTTGGGACAACATTCATTAAATCAGGACTACGATATTTGCATTTACGGCTTCATGATAGTAACTTTATATTTTTTTATTTTAATTATATTCTATTTTATTGTTAACTCTATGACCACAAACTGTGACTATGTTGCATTGTGTATTGGGTCAGCTGTCAACTAGTTTGATTGATTGTGATTTATCAATTATCGTTATTCTTAACAATTAAGAATATAGCAATATTCCTTCCTATGCTTTTTTTAATGTTTCTTTTTACAATTAGTATCATATATGATAATGTTAATATTTGGATAACTTATTATGCGCCATTTTTACAAATAATCCCCTCATCCTTTAATTACTATCTTACTGAATGCTACGCTCTGTTTGTATACAGGGGTTTGTTTTGCAGGGAAAATGGAATGTAATCACTTGTTATTTACCTCATTTCTTTAGTTCATCAATAAAGAAATTTAGCTCCTTTAAATAGTGTAAATAATACTTATGTACAATTAATCGATGAATCGTCTATACGACATAAATATATTATTTTAAAGGTATTTCCTAAATAGTTGGTCAAGCAGCGTCTATTGATATGCGGAAATACTCATGAGGACTCACGCGTTCCAAAATGAAACATGCCCACATGTTAATTCATCACAAACCCTTTCTTAAGCCCACTTTTTATGGAGTTGTAGATTAATTATATAAAATAATTTGTAATGTTCTGTCATAGAGTATCGCTACCTAAATAAAAAAATATCACTACCAGATCACTACTCAAGTGAAGACGATATATGGAAACTCCGTATGACCCTTATAAAAACATATCTCGCCCGTGGCAGCGCCCTAATCCTAGTAGCACTGGTCCAAGCGGAAGTACTTTCATCAGGCTGTGAGTTGTTAAGCAGCCTCGTTTCTTAGTGCTCGCCCCCGGCTCCCCGGGAAAAACTCTCTTGTCCGCTATAATTAGTGGGTTGTATCGCACCCCCCGCCGCACTACCCTTCTGCCACGTACACTTGTAACTCTTCATCCTCTCCTCTCTCACCTCCACATCTCAAAACAGATGATAAAGCCGGTCGCACGGTGTGGCAACGGTTTTGACTCCATGAGATCGCCGCTGCTCTAGCTGAGTCTTAGACTGACATACATCACGCCCGAGGTGACTCGCTGATGCTACCACCTCACAGCTCTGCGGTACCCGAGGTATACGAGGTGTACCCGGCATAAGTGTGGGGATTGTCGCAGTTGTGAGAACCGTGCAGCCCATAACTTTGAGGTCTCGTAGCCTGCAGCTCTGAAAGACTGGATATTCTCTGTATATCTCTCATATTTTGAATGACGCATATTCGCTAGACAGAATAAATTGTCTGAACGATATTCCACTCTCTGAAACATATAATGCGCGAAAACCTCACGCATTTTGTGCCACTTAGCCACCATCCCTAACTGCTAGAATGTTCTCAACATATCGATAACCAACTCCATGCTAACCCTCCCATGCTCTGACGACCCCACTTCGCCCGGTAAGGGCGCCGTAGGCATCCGCATGGTGGACCCGCCACCCAGTTACCGCCTTCCACACCGCCTCGTCCCCTGGCCACTGCCCCGCTTCTTACGTCCCATCACCCAAATGGCCCCCATCTCTACAATTCCCTCTCATGCATCCGCGTCAGGCACGAGGTGTCGACTTCTTTACATGGCCTCCACTTTCTAGCATCTTGTCTTGATACGTGCATAGGGCATGTCTGCCTCTTCGGCTCGCCTCGATGTCCTCCCCTCCCTCCCATCCAGGTTACAGCCTCCCCACGCCCCTTGCCCCCCACCTCCTACGATTTTTCTTGAGCGTTGTCTTCTCTTGCCATCCACCCCTCCGCCCCCCTCGCTCCGCACCCCCATCCGGGCACCCGCACACCTTCACGTGTAAACTCGACCTTTCTTAATGTGGCGATAATGCTTAATAGTTTTTCAGCCTCGCACTCTGCTTTGATTTTTTTTCAACATTTGTACACCTATCTTACATTAGTCTTACCATCAACATTCCCTGAGAGTCGCATTTCAACTGCATTCAATCTACTTTAATTAGATTCTCCTTCCTCTTATTCGTCAAAATAAGCTTGCTCACTTTCTTATAACTCAACTAAAAACGTCCCTTTTTTAAATGTACACTTAAAAAGAAAATTAAATATAATATTTTTTTGCACATTAACTATAAGGTACATACTTTGAAAAAAATAGTTATCAGTTTTTCACAAATATCTCAGTAACTCCTACAACGGAGATTTCTAATTTTGCTTCTAATACCCTGAATTATTAATACAGAATATGAAGTGATATTAAATAGGAAATAAAATACCCACATAGTATAATATTGATAATCCCGTCGGCAGTTTACGTCAGAGCTGTGGGACGTGGACCTGACTTGGGAGGATGCACGGGAACTGTCCGATCGCTTGGCTTGGAGGCAGTTTGTGGAATCCACATGCTCAGATATGCAATGATTATGATGATGATGTAACTGTTTGGATCTAGTACCCTAATCTCACTTGAGCTAGAAGTTATAAAATAATACCTCCAGCACAATAGGTACAACTAACTACTACTTACCCTTAACCACAAACAATGGTGCATAGGGCAGTGCAGAGGATATTGATAATTTGTTACAGGAAAGCAAGATAATCCGTTTATGAAATATTTTTAGTGAAAATTTCAATAAATATTATGACTTTATTATAGCCTTGTCAGTAATTGAAACCAAGATCTTATGCGTAGTAGACCAATGTGCTATCCCCTTAACGCACTATCCAGCACAGTGGAAATTTTTATTAATTATTGTAACTAATATAAACTTCATTAATTTCAATGGGAATTTCAGGGTATTGTAAAAATTAGACCAGAATAGTTCAATAGTAGATTACCACAGAAAATGGAGTAAGCAGGGGAAGTGTTCCAGGACAGAGTGGTGTGGCGTTGTATCCTCTCTGCCTACCTTTCGGAGAAACGGCGTGATGGTTAGTTAGTTAGGATTACTAAACTTATTAGGAGAAATAATACGATTCAGTGATGTCTTCTCGAAACATCATCAATATTAACTGAACAATGTATCAACCTTCTTCATCTCACAAGTCATCAATCTTCAGAAATACCAAGTAAAGCCCTCGGGTTCTCTATGCTTTTCTCTTTTCTCGTCTAAATGTAAATTTGGATGGCATCTGGTAAACCCAACTTGAGCCAACCATCGCCAATAAAATAGCATCGTACGTCCCAGAGTCACAAAATCCTTGATTAAACCTATTTCTGTTTACTCTCAATGTTATGAGGGCCTGACCCCGGTTTATGGACGCTGGATTTTGTGTCTGGAAAAATAAAAATAATGCTCTCTATACCAGTACTACATACCATCCTTTATTTAACGAAAATGGTTTTTAGTGAGTTCCAACGAATAGATGAAAATGGTTTTTTTTAGTGAGTTCCAACGAATAGATAGGTATTCTGTTTTTTTATAGCTGATTTTTACTTATATACCTATCGTTAAAAATACAGGTGTAAACAAAACTCGATGTACAAGCGGGAAACCAGTGAATCTATATCATATTTTCGAGTCGATTTTTTTTAAAATAAAATTTTTTGATTTGACCCCTTAGTTTTCGAGAAAATTGAGTACGAAGTTGATTTCGAGATTTTTTTGAAAATTGTTATCATATATCATGTATTTTAGTTTGTATTTAAATACTATCCATAAAGAAAGCAAAAATTTAAAAACGCGTTTTAATTAAAATTTGGGCCATTTTACTTAATCTGCCATACTTACAAAAAAAAACATAATTTTTTAAGCGCAGATTAAAAAGTCATATTACACAATCGTCTCCAAATACGATGTAGATTCAATGGTTTCCCGCTTGTACGTCGAGTTTTCTTACACCCTGTATAATGATTGCCATCAGTGGCGCACCCAAGGTTCAAATTTGAGGCGCATGGTCAGCGGACCGCAAAATTTTACTATTACTAATGAAGTGTATCTTGATATTTAAAAAAAATATTAGGTGCACGAAGGTAAGATGATCAGTCGTAACGCTTCAGAACCAGTCCAAGGTATCATACATGAAATATTATTATGAAAATTACAGTTTTAAAAAAAAAACAGTGTTGTTAAAATTCTTCAGTGTATTTATTTACAGTAAAAGAGGGAGCATAATACACGAGGGTTGTTCAGAAAGTAAGCGTACTAGATTGTTCTATATTTTTGTAAAAAGTATATTTGAAAAAAATAAACGGGAAATTGTAAATACATATTTGTGTAAACAATTTTTTTCACATAATTTGCATGCCGCTCAGTAGATAAATGTAGCGAGCCGTACCAAGTTTCTTTAGCCCTCCTAGAAGAATTTTCCCGGCAGCTTCTTCAAATCCTTGCTTCTAGAAAACATGTTTTAAAAAAAGAATTGCCGTAATACCGAATGGAAAAATTAACGATTTCGGCAAATTATTACCACTTATCCAATGATTATTCATTGGATAAGTGGTAATAATTTGCCTAAAATACTGTTTTGTTTTATTGGATTTTAGCAGGCATTTTATAATAAAGTTTTTTCGTGTTAATTAATAAATCTCATTCATCAAACTAATCTTTCGCACTCTAAAATTTATACAGGTAAATGGTAAGTATCCCGAATACCATTTCTTTCTCTATTACGAATACCCAATATATTGGCATATTTTTTGTTTGAAATAATTTAGAGCGGTGGTCGACGCTTTTGAGTTTATTTCGTGCAAAATTGAGGTTCATAATTAATTAATGTATTATGCACCCAAAGAATGTCGATTACGTGACGATTTATCAGTTTTAATGTTTGCAAGGATTATGAATCATATTTATCTCCAACCACCCTAACTGCAACTATCCGTATAAATTGTAACATAAAATAGATCATGGTAACGGCAAAATGTATCTATAACGATTTACGTGATCGGAAGTATTCGAAATCCAATGTAGAACGATATTCCCAGTACGTAATGAGTTTGTGCGAGTATTTAGGATTCTACTACGTAGAAAGGACCAGTAAATACAAGGAGACCATGTCACAAATATTTTAGTTACATAACGATGCGATGGTTAGGTCATGTGGAGGAAATGAATGACGAAAGAACGGCTAAAAGGATTTACACTGCGAGTGTGTCTGGATATAGAAGTCGAGAAAGGCCGAGAAAGACATGACATGATTAAGTACCTACAACAAATACTTGAAAGTTGTCATGTGAAAAGTCTGAAAAATCTGCGTGCGCACATGAAAAGATGATGGGAAAATGTGGAGGAAGCAAGGGAAGGGGAAGGTGTGCCAGGACAGAGTAGTGTGGCGATCTATCCTCTCTGCCTATCCCGTCGGGACTTGATGGTTAGCTAGTTAGACAGTTAATAATATTGATAATGATTATTGATAGTACCTAATAACAATTTTTTTAAATCTTTCTATTACAATATTGGAATTATTTGAATTTAATATTATTTTGTTGATTGATTCGGCATTCACTTTGTAACACTTCATAATGAATTATGGTTAAATAAAACGATGTTATGTGTTAAGGTAATTTTTAAATTAAAGTGGACATGTTCTCCTTGTATTTCCAGCCCTCTGTATAGAGATAGACTCGGCTTATATCTCCTGCGTCGGATATCTACTGTTTTAGATTCAGTTGGGAAACTTTTTAATGATGCCCATTTCCTTTTATTTACAGTAGTTGAATTTTAGTTAACGAGTAAAAATAAATTATAATTGACAAGTTCCTTTAAAATTTAAAGGAACTTGTCAAGTTAAGAACTTGTTAAAGTTTAAATAAAAATAATACGTAATACATTTTCATGTGTTTGAAATGATATTTTGATTTATTATGAAAATACTGCGCATTTCACCGCTAAAGAACTTTTGAAAACATAATAGGTAAATTGTAACGCGTGGTATCAAAAGACGTGTTTCATTGTATTATTTGGTGAATTCAATTAGTTATACCAAAAAATAATGTTTTTTTCAGGAGCAGATTTAAAATTATTTTTCAGTAGATTTGTAGGTGTATGTGTTATTGTTTCCTTCGAGTTTCGACGACTTGGCGCATGCGCCTGGTTATCTCCAGTTAGGCAAACTGCGCTACATCTCAGTCAGTAAAGTTGCCTACGTACCGGTGTCGTGTCACTCGTATCCTCGCCTCGCGTTCTCTCGTAACTCCTTTCGATCTCAACCCGTGCAAAGTTTCCGACGAGCTGTCATTTCTTCGAATAAAAAAGTAAGTTTTCTAACTGATTTATTATACTTTTCATGTTTGAGAAAGTTCGCTAATGCTGTTTGTACTTACTGGATAAACTTTTAGAAACTTTAAAGTTTGACGGATTGGGCATTTGATATGTAATTTGTAACAATAAAAGTTTACCGAAACCTCTTGTAAGAAATACATCGTAATTGGTTTAAAAACTTCTGTTGTAGGAATGTAAGCTTGTATTTTCTGCGTGTTTTTTCAGATCTGATACCCACAAATTTGGTTTTACTGGTATAACCCATAATCAATATATTATATTAATGACCAAATTTTACGTCACTACTCAACATATGGATTTTTACGTTTACGATAATGTTTATTCTTATATATTATTATAAATAATACGTGTATAAAAGTCTAAAACAATGTTTCGGTTAGCTAAAAGTTAATGTTGTACCAACGTATATGTATATTTTATTTGCATACATAGCTACGTATTTTAAAACTTATAGAAAAACCAAATTAAAGTAATAAGGAACATTTTTCGAAATATATAATTTAAAACATGCGTTACGAATAAAATTTAAATTTTGAAAAAACACAAAAAACCAGCGATGCTTAAGAATGTAAATCCTAAAACCGAGAAATCAATTTATTTAGAATTTCTTTTTCAAATATACCTACCCCAAGTTTTACATTAATACTTATGATTATTGCCTAGCTCAAATGAATTGTATTTTGGGTCGGGTACAAGATAATCCTAATGTATTATTATGCTTATTATTAATTGGGTTGGGGGTTGAGGGTTGATCGTTATGAAAAGTGGATCCCACGCCTTATAAGAGATAATGCCAGAGATAACACTGTGTATCGTTTTCCCAGAAACAATGTATATTATAATTTAGATAAGTTAAATTAAAAACCATTTTACCATAAAACAAACGATTCTAAATTCATAATAAGTAATAAAATTTATCATAATGAGAGAGACTAGGTAGGTAGGTACATGTTTTTAAAATATTTTTTTAATGCCGTAGTGAAGGGTTTTTGAATTAAAAAAAAGGAGGACAGGGGTCATCAATGTACATGTCGATATACTTAAGTAGATTTTTTTCATTTTTTAAAATATTTTTATTTATTTAATTTTGTATAATTTACATTTTTTTTAGATCTATGAAATACCTCACTGGGCAATGCCCGTGCTGAGGTATTATTATTATTATTTTTTTTTTCCTTGTAGGTAGTATAAATTTATATAGTACTAAACATCTATTTGGTGGGATTCAATACAGTACGAGAAAAATTCGAATAAAAATGCATATATCGACTTTTATCTATGTGTATTGGATACTATATTTAAAAGTAGATACAATCATGATCTCAGCCCATGTATTTTAATATGCTGTTATTCGTTATTTGTTTGGAATCTTTAGACAAAAAATTGTAATACCCAATCACAGTTAAAAACTTTTAATTTTATTTTTTTATTTGATTTATTTATTGACCGTCAGATTTACACTATGAACTAGTTAATACTGTCATGATCTGACTCGCTGGATATAAATCCGTGCTATGTCGGAGCATCAAATTCTAGCTGCAGTAGGTATTTAAGGTTTTTGCAAATGGTTTCAACATGTAAAAAACATGCGGAGAAGCTCCTTTTGGTACACATCAGATTATCCCGTCTGATCCTCACACTAAGTAAAGCAAATTAGAAACCATGTATTTCTTTGAAGTAAATATAAGCCTTGTACATTATAAGCAAGGCAAATAACAAGCAACTCAAATCTAAAAAACAAAAAACATTTTAAAACATTATTATCATTACACGAGACGTTTTTTTCGGACGTTGAATTTTTGTAGAAATATTATTTTTTATATGTGCTTACATTCGTTTGGGTTTAATTACAATAATATGTATAATTAAAAAAACCCTGGTTTTGTACGTTACATTAAGCATGTTTTCGTAACCACAGATGCACACAATATTATATTATATTATATTGTACGAAGTATTGTGAGACCTGTTTTATCTTCCTGCGTGATCTCTGTGATAATTAAGTTATCCTCCATCAGCTTAATACAAGGAGTTATTTAACTCGAACACTCACACTTTTTCCAACACACGTATTGTTTATTTTAAGGATGGATAAACATCAGGAATAGGAGAGAAAATGTTTTAGTTTCTCGTTAAGAAAACTCCGCTTTGCCGCCAAATGAATGAAAGCTCTGAAACTCATGAGCGAGAAGCTTTTTGTCAAAAACTTCGTCACCGAACACTTTTTCCACGAGGATTGAAACGCTTAAAGAGTTTATATGGTAGAGAGATGGAACATTTGCCAGATAAGAAAATGCCTTTATAGAAACACATTTTTGCTTTCATAAACGGAACGTATTCTTATTTGTGTGTTTTGTATTATATTTTGAAAAACAGAAATGAACTTTATTTGGTATAATTAACAAGAACTACACAATATTATATTGACGCTTTGAGCTATAAACATAGTAAAAGCCAAAACTAATTTAAACCAAAATGGCTTTTACGACATTGGTTGCTAGAAGGGTTCTTATAGCCATTTTGGACTAAATAAGCTTTGGCTTTTACTACATTTCAAAGGGTCGATATTTTAAATTCGTGTTTCGTTTATAATAATTTCGGGAAGTCTTCGACATCATGACAATAAAAACATATACCTACATAGATACAAGGATTTTCATTGTGCTTTTAAAACATAATCATCTTATAGTCATTCAAAGAATATAAAATTTGCATAAACGTTTTATATTACCTACCTGTAAATAGGTACCTACACATTTTCAATTTGGTAAATTATTTTAAAAATAGAAAAAAAAAATCGGTTACGAAGTGTGGCCCACCCTCATCATAATCATCTCAGCCCGTTGAGGTCCACTGCTGGACATAGGCCTCCCCCTGCCGTCTCCACTCCTCCCGATCCTGCGCCGTTTCCATCCACTGTCTTCTAGCAGACTTCCTGATGTCGTCCACCCATCTCATCGGTGGACGTCCTTGAGGCCTCTGGTTCCTCGGTCTCCACACCAGAACGCGAACGGCCCACCCTCACACGGCAAAAATATTTTGTACTTTTTTGAAACATTTAAGAAATTATTAAATTTATCCGATTGTTTTAATTGTTTAGGCAAAGTGAATTAACGCTAGGGTTGTTGGAGGTTTTTTGTCTAAATAACACAATAGGTGAACTCGTTCGTGGAACTGAAATAATCCAACTCCAGTGACGTCACTAGGTGTGCTACTATTGTCATGAACTAGTCAAATACATGCCACAACCGACAACCTACAGTGACGTAGGCAGTCGATTTACTGACATAATGAGTTTGTTCATTTACTGACGTAACACTATTATATTAAATGTGGGATGGGCAGCGTTCGGGAATGTGTCCCACATTATGAATAATGAATAGTCCAATTCCTCACAATCTTCAAAGGAAGGTATTTAACATGACATGTGCATACTTCCAGCTTTCAGTGCTGACTTATGGGGCTGAGACATTGGCTCTATCTTTCCAATCGGCCAATAAATTCCGTATCGCGTCTTTACGCGCTTTCCGTATTGCCCTTTGGTAATTGAGCGAAGCATGATCGGCATCAGTTTAAGAGACCATGTCACTAACGAGGAGAAAAGAAGACGGACTAGAATCATAGACGTCATAAAAGCTATCTCCCAGCAGAAGTGGACACGTGGCACGCCAGAGTGAGGACCGATGGACGAAACGCCTGCTTAACTGGAGACCTAGAGCTGCAAGGAGACATGTAGGAAGACCACCAAGACCAAGCGTCGGCAACCTGCGGCCCGCGAGACATCTTGGTGCGGCCCGCGAGATTCTCGCCGCAACGCACATGACGGACGATATTATACACAATCGAGTGAAAAATAAATTGATATGCAATATGTATTCAGATGTTAAATCATTTGAAATGAAACTAACATTATTTATCAAGCATATCGATGAAAGGAAACTCGATCATTTTCCAAATTGCAAGAAAGCAGTAGAAGAAGCTGGAATAAATTTTGTTTGGCAAAATACTAAAATGAAAACTACAAACTGAGTTTGAAAACCGGTTTGCTGATTTCAAAAAGATCTCACGTAAGATGGAGATTTTCGAAAACCCCTTTGCAGTAGATATCGGTAATGTACCAAGCGATTTACAAATCAACGTGATAAATTTGAAAAGTGATAACACACTTAAAATGGCTTTTAAGGAAAAAACTAATTTGGTGGATTTCTATGGGAGTTTGCCTTCTGAAAACTACAAGGATTTAAAAAGGTTTGCTCAGCAAATAATTACTATGTTTGGTAGTACATATATTTGTGAACAAACTTTTTCAATTCTGAAATATCGAAAAAACAAACACTGTTCTCGGTTATCGAATTCACATTTAGACGCAATACTACGCGTCTCTACTTCAAAAATGCAAGCTGATATTAAAAAACTTGCAAGTCAAATGCAATCACAAATATCTCATTGATTTTATTAAATACAATAAATGTCGTTAAAATATACACTATTTTTTTTTAAAACTAAAATATTTGTACATAAATATTGTATGTATACCTACTGCAAGTGCGACCCGCACTGATCCCCATGAAAAATATTTGGCCCTTTTACAACAAAAGGTTGCCGACGCTTGACCAAGACGATGGACAGACGATATAAAAAGTACTGCAGGATCCAGGAGCTCGAAGCCCAGGGCAGAAAGCAGTGGACCAACATGAGGGAAAGTCTTTGTCCAGCAGTGGATGAACAATGGCCGATAAAGAAGAAGAAGAAGAAAGAGGAATATCCAATTGCACCAATTTTTTTAAATTGTAAACTAAAACCGAAGAATTAAATAATCATATGGGATTCTTTATTATTTATTGATTAATCTTTTCTCAAGACGCGGGCGGTATCGTCATCCAACATCAGTTCGTGGCGTTTCACTTCTAAAACTGAACTCTAATTATTTCATAACTAGGTAGGTAGGTTTCAGTAGGTATTAAAAGGGGATTCTGGATATATCCAGATATAGCTAGAATCCCCTTTTAATGTCTACTAACGCCTAGTAAACAATAAAAATGTTGGTGATTATCTAACAAAAAAACATTATCATAATATTTTATTAACCTTTTAGAGATCCCTTAAATACCACCTTTTACCTTTCCTCAGTCGATAATATTTATTCACCTCTTTACTCGCCCACAGCCGAATAACTCTACAGTAGGGAAGGGCGATATAATATGTATATCGATATTGGCAAAATATCGATATTTATCGGTTTGGGTGTAACTTAATTTTATATTGGAAAAAAAACGATATTTGTCAAAGAGAATCAAAGAAAGAGATGTCAATCAATAATATGCTTTCATAAAATATCGATAATAGGAGCATAATATAGGAATAACGACACTTTAATTTTTTTTTAAATATCGATAAATTATATTGTTACAGGTAGGTACTATCAATATTTGATATTTTAGTTATATCAATCGATTTAACAATCGAAAAAATATGAAAATGGGGTTGATGGGTCACTCGAAAAGATTACCCGTCCTCCAATGCCAATCGCGATGCGATGGTTTAAATTATGCAGCGGCCTCCGTGGCGTAATGGCTAAGACGCTGGACGATACGGAGGTTCCGGGTTCAAAAAAACATAAAAATTAAAAAGTGATTTTTCTCAAACCTGGGAGTTTTTGACGTTGTTCCCCTCTGCAATCGGCCTCCTGGCCTGTTAAGGTGGTTAAAAAAAATAGGTATACATATATATATATATATATAATATCTAAAATGGCATAAGAACATCGATCAAAGAGCTGACTGGTAATCTTTTTTTAGACCTCAACCCGATATTGTCTAAATGTCCAATATCGATATTTTCTTTTAATTACTAATAAAAAAAAAAAAGATATTTTAATAAATCATTGATAACAATATCGATATTTTTTAAATATCATCTTCCTACTCTACGGTGGCGGTGAGTGGAACTACTAGACTATGTAGCATGATGTACGTAGAATAAGTAAGCAGGGATATTAAGGCTATTAATATCGGGGTGAGAATTTGCTCCCTCTTATTCACGACTGTTTGAGCTTTAGTGGAGCTTTACTGTGAAGTATAAAAGTGCTGAATATTGAAGTATGTACTTAAGTACATATAAAAGGTCGGTTTGGGTGTAACTAAATTTTATTGTGAATATAACTTATAATGTTACTTACATATCATCATCATCATACCATATCCGCTCCCTATGTGGAGCATATGGAATCCACAAACTGCCTCCAGGTCAAGCGATCGGCCGCCAGCTCCCGTGCACCCCCCCAAGTCAAGTCTACGTCCCGCAGCTCTGACGCAAACTGCTGACGAATTGTCAACAGTGGACGACCAGGACGCCGAGAACCTGATGCCTTGTAAAATAGACAAGCACGGATAAGGCTCTCGGGAGGCATACGTAGTATATGGCCTAGCCAGCAGAAACGCCTTCGCCGGATGACAGTAGATACCAAGGGTTGCTGTGTCCGTTGCCTCATCTCTGTGTTCCACTTACTTAAAACACTTCCACTTGCTCACTTACCTAAAAATATCTCTAAATTTATAAAATAAATAAATATCCATGTGTTTGATTTGTTTGTAAAAAAACAATTTGTTAAAATTGATTGCGGTCACTTACGTTTATGGTCTTTATTGCCATTTTTTTAGGGTTTCATATTTTCATTCATATTGATGGAGATAGGCCACGGATAAGCATTGTGAAAATATTTATGTAGGTAATTAAAAATGCGATTTGTGTTTTAAAAGAACTTCTAAGCAAAACTAATAATAAACGGAGTGCAATTATGATTTATCTAGTTGATTGATTCGGCATTCACTTTGTTACACTTCATAATGAATTATGATGAAATAAAACGATGTTGTGTGTTACTATCGGTTTATTCTATAGAAATAGAATTTACCTACACAACCTGGTTTCGGGAGTAAAGTTCTCCCATCGTTTCTCCCATAATTTTTCTGTATTTTTCTGTATAACATCTGTATTCTAATTTAGTTTTATTTAATCATTATTCATGATTTATCTACGCTATAAAATATTTCAAATATTGGTTTCACGTTTGAGGGATATCCTCATAATGGGTATTTCAAATTTACTATTGTGTTTACACCAGTACTAAATTGTACTAGCAAACTAGAGAGGAACCTCAAACACTATTATCCCATATCTTAGGTAATATCATACAATGTTCTGTCTACAGGGGTTTAACTTGGTATATCTAAAGGATTCATCATTCCTGGGATTTTCAAGAATTTGTATTTTTCATTAGAAAATGAATGCTTTCGGAAACCGTTCTCCCTGCGAATATTTATCATTTTAAAAATACATCTGAAATTTAATACGGAATCACGTGTTTTAAAAAAAAGACATCGAAGTTACGACAAGTTTAATGAATAACTATCTTCTTTTTTTCAATAATAATTTTTTTCAATGACAAATTTGTCATAATATTTATCATCATCTGATGACAAATATTTAAAAATATGATTATTTATCAGATGATGGGCGGAATAGGGAATGGTTGTATAGATCATCATCACTTCATCTTCATCATCTCATTATACCATATCCGCTCCCTGTGTGGAGCATAATAGTTCCACAAACTGCCTGCAGGGCCAAGCGATCAGCGCTCCGCCAGCTCCCGCGCATCGCCTCACTTAAGTCAAGTCCACGATCCCGTACCAGATCTGACGCAAACTGCCCCGGCGGGATTGTCCAACATCCGATTAAGTAAATTACTGGATATATTCAAAAGTACTAAAATTTCATTTTAAAAGAACATAAAAGTAATGATTTAGTTGGCGTTTCTTTTATAGAATTCCATGTTATAATATATTAATTCCATATATTGAAATAAAATTAGATTTTGGTTGTAAAAGTAAGTAATCTAATTCTTATCTGCGCTGCGATTCTACTAAGGTTTAAGACACTTCTGCGCACACGAATTCAGTACAAAATCGTATGCGCAGTAGTTTTACAAAATTAACAGAATCGCAGCGCTGAGCATCCAAAAATGAAGTTCCACCAACTTATTGCATTGAGCCACTAACCTAGATAAGACAGATTCGTAATATCCAAGTGCTGGATTACCAATTCTGCGGCAAGTGTCTCTTAACTTACCTGTTACTGTGTACTAGTATTAGTACGTTAGTTCCCAGATTGGAAGACTTAAACCCTCGGCTTATCCTGGAACCGGGACCAGGGGTGAAGTTTCTAATACCGAAAGCTCCGATCCATCTTCTGGCCCAAACTGTTAATTATTCACGCACCTACTTACCGCAATAACGACTGCTGATTTATTATTCGTCACAACATTTTATTAATTCAGAATTCACGGCACCACTAATCCCGTGAATAAATTAATTAAAAAACAATCATTCAAATTCTGAACGGGTTCCCATGGAAACCCAAAATACAAGGTGAGGCAAAAGTAATCATCTTATCGAAAGATGCTATTATTTTTACAAATGACAACAAATGTCAATTCTGCTTTGACATTTGTGAAGTTAACAGATTAAATACACGTCAATAAGCCATGGAGCGCTATACTTCGCTTCTGAATCTCCACCACGAGGAGGACGGTTTTTAACGAAACTCATCATGAGCGATGTGGCCCATTTACATCTGTGCGGATACTAGAATAAACAAAATTGGGCATTATCGCATCTGGGGCACTGAAAATCCGCACATGATTCACGAAGAGCCATTACATCCGCTCAAAGTTACTGCATGGTGTGCTGTTTACGCCAAACAATTTCTTTGAATAGGGAGTGGTACGAAGCCATGATCAACGACTTTCTTCTTCCTCAATTGGATCAATTGGGGCTGGGAAACACGTGGTTTCAACACGACGAAGCAATGACACATACTGCGCGAGCCACAACCGAAATTCTGAAGACTGCATTTCCGGGTCGTCTAATCTCTCGTTTTGGCAATTTGCACTGGCCACCAAGATGGCCGATTTGACCGCTTCAGACTTCTTTTTGTGGGTTTTTTTCCACAAGTCATGGGTTTTTGTGAACAAACCCCAGACTCTTGAAGCCCTTAAAGAGAATATCCGTCAAGAATGCTACAACTTATCGCCGAAGTTCTGGGAAAAGTTATGGAAAATGACATAAAAAGGGCTCGTTTCAATATCAACTCTGGCGGCGGCCACTCGATCGATATAATTTTTTCGACTTAATGCAGTAAAATATATCAGATTTCAAATAAAAATAATCTACAAGCAGAACTAAAATTTTTGATTTATTAGAAAAATTACAGTTAAAAAATATTGGATGATTGCTTTGCCCCACCTTGTACATTGAATAATCGGATTCTTCAATTCAATATTGAAATATTGATGTTTTCTAGGGTGAAAATCATATTCATGAAAATGGCCTGCCAAACTCGTTTGAGAGTCATTTTGGTGGAATGAGCTAGGCCGAGTTTGGATTTATTTTACATCATCCTGTTTGAGACGTGTAAACGCTTACATGTCTATATCTCCCTTTTATAAAAACATATCACCCTTATTTTTCATATATTTTAACTAGGTACCTCAAAAGCCATGAGGTCTACAGAAGAAACAACTTCACAAAACGCCCAGCTTGAGAATAATAACTTTTAACTTTTTAACTATATAGAATCAAATTAGGTGTACATCGACCGTCACGTAAAAACCCCTGTGTTTCTGGGCAATTATTAGCTAAAAATACTGTTTTAGTTCAAACACGACATTTTTAATAACAGAATTGGAAACGCCATTTCCGTTAAAAATGACGAAATTCCAGTTAGGAATTAGTTGTTTAATTGAAGGATCTCTGCACATTTGTATGATCCACCAAATAATCCCAACTAAGTGAAAACGTTGCATTTGTATAGCGCTTGAAATATATAGGGAAGAGGGGAGGTCACTTGGAATATTAATTAATAATATGCAAAACGGGCGCAGAAGTTCCAACTTACAAATAATATTAGAATTTCAAATCCGTTTTTCTCCAATACGAAGAAACAATAATCTTTTATTGAACTCTGGCGTTATTCATTTTCAATTTACAGTTTTTTTTCTTCTTCTTATATAGCCTAGGTAGGTAAATACTTATTTAATTACAACTTTTCGTATCTAAAGTAAACATTTACACCAGATTTAAAATAACGATATTTTTTAATGTAAAACTATCTTCATCATAAACATCATACCATATCCGCTCCCTATGTGGAGCATATGGAATCTACAAACTTGGCCGCCAGCTCCCGTGCATCCTCCCAAATCAAGTCCACGTCCCATCTCATAAATTGCTCAGCCATTCTTCTTCTTGTATGAACGTGTGTATGTGTGTGTGGTGTGTAGATAACTAACGAATACCTCCATTTACCGTACTGCTTAAAAATGATTGCTCAGTCAACTTTTCTTTGCTTTTTGAAGACGAAGACGGTGTGAAATACGAGTAACAAAGACAGCGGTTATTTTTATAGATGGAGTTTATCGTGATCAATAAACGTTAATGTGAACATTATTACTTCTGCAGCCAACTGAAAGGGTTTTATTATCAACGCAGAGTTGCTGATAAGGAAGGTTTTGTCAACACGAACAAGGAAAATCCGCACAATATGTATGTATGTGTGTGTTACGAATCTTTCCTTTTGTTAGGATTCAAAACTATTGTTCGTATAAGGTAACTATTAATACGGGTAATTCTCCCCTACAATAGAGGAAAGAACATGCTTTAATTTTATGGTCTCCGAGGGGCGTGTAGTAATTTTCCAAGACGGCAGATTTTTCCAAGGATTCACTGAAATTGGATCAAATTCATAAAAAGTTAACAAAATAACTAAATCACTAAAAATTACTAATAATAACATAAAGTGTTGTGTACCCAGCGGAGCTGATGGATGCGGACCTGGCGTGGGAGGAGGCGAGAAAGCTGGCTAGCGATAGGGTTTCCTGGAGGGATCTAGTGATGTCCACATGCTCCACGTGGTGAAAGAAGAAGTGAAGAAGAAAAATCCCATTAAAAACAGTGATTATTTCACTACTTAATATGACTTTTAGCACTTCTTCTATGTTAAAATCACGTTATGTCTTTAATTATGTTTTTGTATAATTTTAGTGTAGGTATATTGGTGGGTTTATTGTCCACTGCCAACTTCTTCCAGCCTACTCGTGTAGTAGATATTCCTCCAACTTATTGATTGTATATCAATTGATTAAATTGTCAAAATTTCAGATAAAATCTTGAATCAAACATCTTCTCCGAACTTATCCATTGGTGGTTGAGTTTTATAAATACAACCAATAATTTATAAGATACGCGATTGTCTTCACAAACAGGTCAACTTTCTTCGTGTAACTTGTAATTTTTAGTGATACCGATTGGAGAACTTCATAAATACTCGAAGTAAGTCGACAGAGTAAGTGATATTACGGCCGATATACCGACCTTTTAGACATACCTATATGTACACTGCACAGCAGTGGCGGTCGGTGACTTTTGAAACAGGGCATGCGGTCATGGGAAGGAAAGAAACACAATTTCTATATTTTTAAAATCTGTTTTATTTATTTAATTTATTGTACCAGTAGGTACATAGTTTTCCGATAGTATAGGCATGCTCCGCATGTAAAGCATGCATGGACGAACCGCCACTGCTGTACAGGTATATTACCATATTATATCATTAATTTACTATACGGGTAAAACCAGCACACACTCTCTCCCACTAAATCACTCCCGCGGGAGTCTGCGTGACAAAGATCCATAGTTTGGGATATTAGTTATTATCATCAGCTTATTATACCCATCGGATTCCGATAGCTACCACAGTGTACAAGTTTCCCACTCAGACAGCACTAAGGACCCTACTGACTGGCAAACGGGCAATCGTATCTTGCATTATTTAGAGAATAACTTTCTTTTTTGTATAAAATTTTGTTGATTAATTATACCACCACAAAATCACAAAGAAACAATAAAATTAAGGAATAAAAAAATATAATAAATGAAAACCTGACACTACGGCGCGGACGGGCGCCGGGCGGTTCAACGATTTCTGAACAGAAAATTACGTGTTCAAAATTTTTTTTTTTGTTTTTGGCGCATGGCGGTGTCGCCACAGTTTCAAACAGTACTTTACATTTAAATGTGCAGATTTACAGTGAATTGAGAAATATGTATTATTAAAAAACATTTTGAACGTGTCCAAATACTTGTAGACAAAAGCTGGATTTTACTTATTACGGGCTAATTGTAATTTAATATTTATTTAGGTTATTCTCACTTTTTATGTAAATACGAAAGATAGAATCCTAACTTTAAGGATCTAGAATAATAACGTTCTTCCAAAATACCTTTCCTGGAATTATGGTTATACTCGTATTATTTCATACTAATTATTCCTTTCAAATCTCATGTAAACATTCTTAGGCTACCCGCCAATTGCGGCAACTTCTGTCACCCTGACAATTTGTTGCCCTATCACCCGCAATGAAAACATAATATGAATGTGCGCCAACTAGGGCAGCAAAACAAAATTATTCCAGTAGACATTACGTCTGTTAGTTAATTAACTAATGGACAACGTCCGTCAACTGGCAGACCCATGCCCATGGTGACAGTTTCTCGGCGGCAAATTATCGCGGTGACCAAAGTTGGCGTACTTATTGGTTTCCAAGCGTATTGATTTGGCGGCCTCCGTAGCGTAATGGCTAAGACGCTGGACTCACGATACGGAGTTTTCGGGTTCGATTACCTGTGAGAATGCAACAATTAAAAGTGATTTTTCTCAAGCTCAAGACCACCCAGGGGTAGTCCTGGGCCTCCTGGCCTATTGAGGTGGTTAAAAAATAAATAAAGTAAAGCATTTTTTTTTGATGAAAACCTACAAAATACTTTCACTTGTCCGCACCCAAGGTGCATTGGGCACTTGTGAATAGTTTTACCCACACACACCCTCACTCGCCTATTCACCCTGACACACACACCCACACACCCTCGCTCAAACATCCCTACACCTACAAGACACTTAATTGGTTTATTTTTTATTATTGTTATTTCTGTATTATTTTCATATTGTAACTGTATGTGTCCAAAACCAAAAAAAAATAAAATAAAAATAAAATAGGTACCTACTCCAGGAACATTTGGGCTCCATAGTGCGCCCCGCATTGTTCCCGGGGTAAGGATGAATGTTACCCGCCGCCGCCGCCGCCGCCGCCGCCGCCGCCGCCGCCGCCGCCGCGCCGCCCGCCCGTTACCGGGAGTCGGGACCGTTTGTTCCCTCGACATGGCAGCTTTGTACAATGGCGGGGACAGCAATTTATCAAATCTCTGATCGATCCGTATTTCAGCCAAAACAAATGGCTTTATTCGGAAAATGAATTTAAACTCCAAACTATTTCGTGTTCCTTTGCAATGGCTTATTCTCACGAATTTTTGTAAAAACAGCGTGCACTTGTAATCAATCAGGCTTGCCATACGATACTAGGGTATAAAGTTAATGCTTCAACGAAAAAACAAAATATAATTTAATAGATTTAAATTCTGACTTACTGCGTATTTTAAATATCCATTAAAATTTTCCACCTGTCGTAAAAATTGTGAAACATTTAAAAATATTTTTAAAAATAATACAGCATTCTTGTTATTTTACTTGACAGTCGTATAATAAATGTTCGAATAGTGATTAAAACTCTCGAGCACCATTTTGGAGTGCCACCGTCCCGTCCTGTCCCATTACCTACTATTACCGGCTATTAGGGTACAGAACTTTCTAGATAATCCATTAAAAGGCTGTGACTAATAGAAGCTAACTTATACCAACCAGAATGAGATGCTTTTAGGGACAACATTTCTCAGAAACCCGGAAGAATTCAATATAACCCGTAAACGTAAAGTAAACGTAGGTACCTTCCATTTTTATATAAACTGCAAGTATTGATGTATTGTAGGTTCTCACGAATGTACAAAAAATATATTATCTACATACAATTAACTACATCTGCTTAGATTTTGATTTATTAGCATTTCCTTATGTATGGAAGCGAAGTATGGAGTTGAAAAAATAAGGATGAAAGTAGATTGAATGCAGTTGAAATGCGATCTCTCAGGCGAATGTGTGGCTAAACTATGTATGATAGCAGCACTAATGTTGAAATTAGAGCAGAATGCAAGGCTGAGATAAGCATTATCGACAAAATTAAGAAAGGTCTTTTACGTTGGTTCGGTCATGTAGAGCGAATGGATGATGAAAGAACGGCTAAAAAAATATATGATGCGACTGTGCCTGGATGTAGAAGTCGAGAAAGGCCGAGAAAGACATGGCATTATCAAGTAAAATAAGTGCTTGAAAGTGGGCATGTAAGAAGTCGGAATAATCGACGTGCGTGCATGAGAAGATGTATGAATGTGGAGGAAGCAAGAGAAGTATGCCAGGACAGAGTGGTGTGGCGTTCTATCCTCTCTGCCTACCCCTTCGGGGAAATGGCGTGATGGTTAGCTAGTTAGTAATGTATTTTCAAAATTACAAGTTTAGTATAAAGAATATTATGTAATAGGAAATATAATAGTAAAAAAGTTAAAGAAAAGCGTTAGTCGGAAAGGTTATAACATATTTATCTAAATTCTGTATACATATTTTATTTTAACTATTTCGATAGGCCAGGAGTTTCCATAACAGAGGGGATCAACATCTAAAATCACCAAGATTGAGAACACCACTTTTGTTTTTCGTGACCGTACAAGGAATCAAACCGGAGATCTTCTGTTATAAATCTAGCGTCTTAACCATTACACTACAGAGGTCGCTTGGAATGTCCTATTGCAAGTAAATACAGATACTTTGAGATCTAAATATATGTACAAACATTAGGTACCTTTGAGAATTGAAATTCAATTGATCAATAGATATAGTCATAATACTTCTGTAATATAATATTCAAGTGGGCACTATGATCTATGATCACAGAGCGATAGTATGTTGTAATCTGCTTTATTAGGACCTAGGGCTAGGGTCAGGAGCTTTGTAACTCTAGACTACTAACTGCCTACTGAACAAATCTCCCGATAATCTTGGCTTGGATACTCGCTGCGTACATAATCCTTACTAATTAATTATTGCTTCATAAGCTTTTGGTTAAATCATGAAATTACTAACTAAATGATAGAATAAGGTAGGTATTTGGTAATTAATACATTATGAACATGTATTTAAGCGTTTATTTATTTATGCACACATATTATGTAATACAATTATTTACAGAGGTTATTTTCCATTAAATAATAAAAATTATTTAAAATATTTTTTTAGATGGTATTCTGAAATGCCTTCGCCTCGTGGTTGTACTATGCATGAGGTCGCGGGTTCGAATCTCGACACGGTCAATATGAAACATTAAATTCAATGTTGCTTGCCTATATATACAGGAGTGTAAAAAAAATCACAACTGACATTCTTAGTCCCACGATCAGGTTTTACCTTTGTGGAATTTTTTTATTTATATACCTAATTATGTTCTTTTTTTCTTAAACACTTTACTGTTCATTATGTATTTTTTTATAAATATATTTTTTATTAATAAATAAAACAAATAAATGTGGTTGGTTCAAAGAATATTTTATATGCAAAACCTTAGACTGAGCGCTGAAGCGTAAGACATCTAGCCTTCATGTATTAAATCAAGATTCACTGTACGTGGTCTACCAATTAAATCCCCTATGCACAATTCGGTGCAGATAAGGGAGTATTCTGCAACGTTTTAAATTCAAACACAGTTTTCATATCCTACATATATATATTCAATGTTGGTATCTATAATTTCAATGCTTGCAACATTGCTTGTTATACATAAATAAAATTTTCTACAAAAATAAAATAACTATTACTTGAGCACCGTATTTACGAGTACAACAACCGGATTTTGTATAATTGAGTTTTAAAAAAAAGTAATTTTTCTAAAGCTCGGGATTTCCTTCGCCCACTTTGTATAATACTCGTACCTATCTAAAACATTGTGGGGACCATTCGTCCAAAGTGCAAATATAATTCAGCTGCGTCAGGTATTACTACACGAGTAGGTAATTCCTAGAAAATCATCAGCTGACGCTGCAATTCACACGGGCAGTATGGCTTTGCACACGAATGTTTATCCCCACCATACAACTCTAATGACAAAGGACTACTGTCCTATAAATACCCGTACCGAGGGTCAGAACAGCAGTGCAACACAACCATCTTATACCATCTACGCAGTTACTCTCTTCAGTCGGAGAATCGCCTGTCCACGTCAGCAGCCAAGACGCAGTGTCTTGCCTGACGTAGACGACGCCGTCATGGAAGCCTCGGACCACGCCCTGGGTTCACACTCTTGGTACCAGCAACGGAAGCCCGACCGCATCGTCTGCTCTCCACGTTGCTCCGCTACCAACGTCCTCTCTACGGAACTGCCACGCACTCAATATCCGACACGCAACACTCATCCTTGTTCACTGAATAAACGATTACAACATCACCGGCGTTTCCACTAACCTTCCACTGGTAAAAGGGGACTCCACTATCTCCAAACCCCTTTAACATCTACAACATTTTTATATATCGGTCGTGATGATGTCCGCCTCGTAGCATAGTGCAAGCGCATTTGGCTACCGTGCATGGAAGTCGCGGGTTCGATTCCCGTAGGTGGTCACCGTAAATATTTATTTACCTGTACCTTGGATTGGTATTACTGAAGCTTAAAATTATCAAGATACACTGAATTTGGTGAGCCAAAACAGTGCCCTATGCACCACTGGATGCGGATAAAGGGAGTAGTAGATGATGCTAGCATTTATTTCTTATTGTTGTAGGTTATAATCCAGAGTAACCCATATTATGCATGTTAAACATACTCTAATAGTAATATATCTGGAAGTGTTATTAAATGAAATATAGGTAGGTAACACATTTACGAAATGTATTTTATCGTGACTGGAAAATATTTTCAGATCGATGAATATGAATTCTTCATACAAATTAAAATGAAATATTGAATTTAAATCTATATTGAGATTTACCAACAAAAAGAATTTTGTGTAACTTGCTAAAATTTTTATTAAAATTTTTAAATAAAAAAAACTGCATTTTTTCGTCCTAAATTTAGTCATATCCACATACATAGGGTTGGTTGGAGGATATTGCTGAAAAGCAATAAGCCCGCCCGTGTACTCTTGCTATGTAATTGTACATGAAGTTTTAAATAAATAAATAAATATTGCATATAATGTTTGCTGCTCTGCACATAATAGGTACATTTTTTGAGTTGTAGTCCATGGCAGTTTGCTATGGTCAATATTTTGATTTAAATCATATAAAATGATGTACCTAATGTATGTTATAGGTTGATAAAGCTCATAAAAACAAGCCAAGTTTATGGCCTCAACTTCGTTAACACTTACTAACACCCGGAGCTTCTCAGCCTTTTTGCTGATTTTCCAGATTTAATTTATTCGTGCATCCCTTCAAACTTCAAAAATAACCGATTTTGAAAATTCAAATGAACAACGGAAAAAAATATTTTTTTTGCTCTGGCCGAATAGTCGGTAGATATATTTGCATTTATTAATTTGTCTAACGAATAAAAAGTAATTACTTTAGTAGTTTTTATAAAAGCTTTTTTTATCTCTCAGTGTTCAGATACATACATATACCGAATATATGGCTTTTTCAACCATCTGTGAACATCAAAGCTTTTTTGTATAACCATATATACATGCTAAATTGTATCCTATTAGACCCTAAAACCCACAAACTCAACATATTGAACTAATGTTCAAGCACAATATGGTTTATATCGCATGGAGTCTAACATTACCTATAACCCAAGTTGAGAGTCCCTGCTTCAGACGATGAATGTCTACCCTATAAAATATTTAGTCCACGTAATAAAGCTAAAATATGAAAATGTATAAAGTCGGTGTAATATGTATTCCGCTATAGGCATCCATAAAGCTTGACGCAAATCTGGTGTTTCTCCGTCTTAATGGCTTTCTGTATGGACATTAATAGTGATAAACGCGAACGGAAATTACATTATATTAGAAGCCTGCCCTTCATATAAAACTACACGTCCCGACGTATATTGGATACCGAAATCACATGATTCCCGCCAAACTGGGCACAGAAATACAGCGAGGGGCCTGAACGATTCTTCAAATATATGTACTTACGAGTATTTATAAACGTACATAAATATCTTATATCTTATAGTATATGATTACGTACTTTAGTAAAAGGGTCCAAATACACAAATGAAGAAATTGAATAAAAAACATATATTATTATAGGAAGCGGATAAGGGATGAATACTTAAAAAACCATTTAACTATCAATTTTTGTCATTTTGTAAATAATCTTCCGTTGAGTTATTTAATATATATATTTTTTTGTAAATACTCAGGTATATTCACGAATACATTTTTAATATCCGCATTGTTTGTGCGTACACACGATTCTTATTTTACCACAAGTTTGTAGCTTCACATAATGTTAGTATTGTTAAAATTACACGTGTTTAATATAATAATAAATTAAGACAATTTTATGAAATATCATCTCAAGGGCGCTTTCCGACTTAGGTCAAATAAGATCCTATACAAAAAAGAAGAAGAAAGGTGTAGAATGAACAATAATACAGATGCAAAAGCTACAGTAATGTAGTATTAATGCCAAATTTAGATGACGTGTAATTAATTTTTAAAAATCCATAATTTATTTAAAAGTATAAATCACCCTGGAAGAATAACACTTTTATCTGTAGATAAGATTTACTTACTATACAGGACTCCAGTAACATTACACCGTGCAATTATCGTAATTCTTCTTTTTCTGTCCGCGTATGCCCTAAAACTGTTTTAATTTTAAAACATTTACATAATCAATGAAAAATGTCTTCAAAAGTATCCAAATTCGATTGCACTAGCCATCATTCTGTTGACATCAGTATAAAGCTTGAATCTAAGGCCTGTGAAATAAGAATATCTCTGGGAAGTTATGGATAACTGATAACAAATCCAGGATTTATCTACTTAGATTAGAGAATATTTGTATTATGACACCTACATAACCACGAACCACCACCGTAGCAAGATACGGGATTGGCCGTGAGCTATCTTGGGTCTTTTTCGTTTGACTTATGACACAAACTAACTGTCAATGCATCGTCAACAGTGGTAAATTCATAACATCGTTAAAACACGTTTAATCTATTTCTATTCATTGTAATACTATACCAAGTGTCGAGGATCATGGCACAGTGTGTGGAGCTTTCTAAAAGTTTCCAGATTAATAATAATTCTCTGGCGGTTTGGAGTTCCCACTCGACTATTAAGGCCGCCAATTATTGTGACAGAAGTTTGGCCGGTGTAAGCCATAAGGCGAAACTGGGCCATTAATACTAATTATAATAACCCAGTTATGAGCTTTTAGACCAGGAAATTTGCTTACATTTTTGATCAATGGTATTACGTTTTACCCCGAAAACTTTTACAATATTTTATTTTCATATATGTCCTCAACCATATTATTAGTAAACTACGTAATTTATTATTTAGGATAACGCTAGATATTCAATTTAGTTGTTATTCATCTAATGGAATACAAAGAGCAATCTAAAAATATTAATTTCTTCATTTTTCGTATCGAATCCACTTTTGTTTTTGGGACCAATAACCGGTTTCACCGCTTCCGCGGCATCGTCAGACTGGTGGTTCTTTCAAGTGTGTTAAGACTTTTTATAGGGGACGAAATTTAAATGGTGGGGGTGGATTCTTGGTATTTTATTTTCTGTATTCAGATATTTTCAAAGTAATATAATATTTATGATGCTATTCTTAAATGGAAGGTAATTGTTTTTCTATTTTTATTTTTAATTTTTATTTTTAAAAGGTTATTTTTACTAATTACTATGGTTGGGGTACCTAAGTGTACTTACTATCTTATTAAGGGGGGGTAATTATGTGGTTTTTTAAAAGGAAATTGGAACTTGACAAAATATGATATTAGTATTAGGACATTTTTATTATTTTAAAGGATATAAAAGTGGGGAATATACGTTTATTAGTTGGTCATTTAAAATATCAACTCCGTTTTGTGATTTTAATTTTTCGTATCAATTTTTTTTTTCACACGTGTGATTTTCTCTTGGACTTTTTTCCTTCATCAGGAGCTGAGGTGTTCTGCATGATGCAGACACTGGTAGTTCGGACGATAGTTAATTTACCATGTCAGTTCATGTTGCTAGGGTCCATTCATTAAATAAATTATTATGTACTTAATTATTAATGGATTAATAAATTTAATCTATGAACAAATAACTATGGCTTGATAATACAGTAAGAATATCACATTGTTTATGTTGGAAATTCACTTTTTATTCGTTGTTTGTATTTCTGATTAAGTTGTGTGTATTCGATCAATTGGAAAACCTGTGACGTCCTCGTATTTGTTCCTCGTACATATTATTATGGAATTGTGCAATTGTGCGTGGAATCTGATTAAGATATTCGCTTGGATCAAGTAGCGGATAAAGTAACTAGTAACGTATAAAAAAGAAAAGAATGTATACTGTATTCCTTAAAATGTATCTTTACTATCGAACTTTTGTTTTCTTGTTAAATGTTTAGTGTAGGTTTAATAGTCTATTAAAAAAAAACTAAGGCTAAAAATAACAATACCAGAACAGACATCGGTACCCAATCTAAACTTAAAGTACCTACAAGAGATCCTTTATTTTTAGGACACTTCTCCGAGTCAAAATTTATACTATCTACAAAGGTGTTTTTGTTATTTTTTAATTACCTAGTTGTACCAGTAGCATAGTAATAAAAAAATTTGCTCTTTGATTTTTCCTTGGGTTTGGTATACCGAATGTGAATGTAATAATGTTTTCGAATAGACATAAAAATCCGTTTTTCCCTCGAAGTATTTTCTTATCGGGGTCCCCTAACTTTGGTTTGATTTATTTTCACCGCTGAAAATACAAAGTGCTTATCTAAGGTCACTGATGTGGGTCCCGGGCGTTATATATTCCGAATATCCGATTGATGGTTCCAACGAACCCTCCTCATCTTAAGGTAATATTAATATAAAGAATCTCAGCGTTTGGTTTGTGTCAGCCATCTTGGTGATGGAATAACTTAGGGATATTTCGGCAATTTCCAAATCAAAATGAATGTCAGCGAAGACGAGGAGGAATTACGAGTTCCTGATTCAAACCATCCCTTCCCGTCCATGAGACATTTACCCTTCTGTTCTAAATATTTAACAAAGTTCTCACGTAATGAATTTGAATATTTGATTTCACTTTGAAGCACTGTAGGTATTATTAATTAAAATATAAAACATTTAAATAATAGAAACCATTATTTCACACGATTTTTCCTGACTCCAATAATTTTTCAATATGCTGTAGTACGTACAACTTAACACAATATAATGTTTTTTAATAAAATAGAGAAACTTTGAGTTCTTTTTCAACTAAAAAGCTTATATCTGAAATCCAGGTTATCCAAATAGGGCAATTAGAAATATATATAGTATTCCAATAGAAATGCACGTAAAAGATATCTACAGACAGACCGGCATTTTACCTTTCAGCATTATACCTTATTACGAAATTGCATATATACAGGTTCAAATCATAAGGAATGTAGCCCACACTAATACTCTATACACTAACAACCGTGATGTTCACAGTTACAACACTAGACAAAGACACAATCTACACCCACCTGATACTTGTACTACAAAATTTGGTCTAAAGTCTCTGCTGTACCTGGCTTGTAGGGAGTATAACAGGCTTCCTGAGGGTATTCGAAGCTCTAGTAATGTGGCTAACAGCCTAAAGCTCTATTACCTCAGGCAGTATGTGGAAGGTGTAAATAATTAGTGTATTTGTATTTGGTTGTATTCTGATTGTAATAATATTTTTTTGTGTTTGTAATAACTGTGTGTTCTGGCATGAATATATATATTTAATGTAATTATTTATAGGCCCAAAATGAGTTTATTGTAACTCATGGGGAATACATGTAAAATGTATGTATTACTACATTACAATTTGACATCTCAACAGAGACGAGAAATTTGGAAGGGAGAATTTGTCTACAAGTGTTTAGACACACTCAAAATGTTGTTTATATTACTACATTCCCCATTCCGCCCATAATCTGATAACTATTTATGACAAATTTTGATAGCTAGATAATACATATTTGTTCCCAGAGTTTCTTTGTTTTTCTTGGGATATAAAAAATATTCAAATTTATCTACTTTAATTTTAAAGTTTTAGAGAAACCGATTAATGTATGTATATTTAAATTGGTTTATTACCTAAATTGGATATAAAACTCTAGAATTATTTACACTGTCTCATCATAAAAAATATAATTGTCTCCAATTTGATTGAAAAAATAATATAAATAACACGACACGTGTTTTGTTTCAAAGTAAACAGTTAAAAATATAAAGCACAAAACATGACTTAGTTACTAGACTTTCACAATGTCCATTTTAAATTTTAATAAACAGAGGTTAATAAAACATGTTTACTGATTTTAATACAAGTGTAATCCTCTAGCTCAACAAATAAGATTGTTTGTGTAAAAGTAAGTATATCCAAAAGTAGCGGTAGGAATTTCCAGCGGTCATTTTTCCTTCATTCCTTTTTGTTTCCCTAGAGTCCTTAGTCTCTGTAGTTTGTAGTAAGTCTACCCACTAGAAGTATATTGTACAGTAAGACGTGGTACTGGAATGGTATACACCCTGAAGATTTGTTGGCTATCATCTGTCTTCAGACATTCTAATTACATTCCCCCTGGCGACGAAGATCGGATTTCACAACATTACGTACTTGCGTAGTTAACTGCAGAATGGAATGGGAATAACAAGGAATTAAAATTAAGACAATAAATGTATGAAAAATAGCACTCATTCAAACTGGTATTCAACAACTTTATTAGCGCATTTAATACCAATCAATTTGAATAGTAAACTTAATGAAATCAAATAATAGTCACTTTGCATCGAACAACCAAAATAATATTTTAACTCCTTCCCCTCTGATCAACGAAAAAGTCCCCCTTTCAGTAGAAGGATCGTAAAATACATGAGAATCGACAGTACGATAACCTTTAAAGTATTTATTAGGCGAAGCGATTGACTTAGTATAGTATGTTCAGTTTCATTTTACGGTTCTTTTGTTTATGCTCAAATACTAAACACCGTCTAACAAAACTCGATGTATGTACCTACAAGCGGGAAAGAATTTATGCTATTTTACTAAAAAAATATGTAGATTCACCAGTTTTCTCCAAATATGTTGAAGATTCACCAGGTTTCGGGTTGTACTCGTACCACGAGTTTTGTGTTTAAGCGCGATCATAAGTTATTATCGTAGGTTTGCACACAGGAAATTGTCAATATAGCTAATAATGTAAATATATAATTTGTTTTTTACGTTTTTAAAAGCATACAATGTACCATAAGTCGGCGTCGCGCGCACCATTCAATATTCCACACAGTTTTCGCTTTATACGGGACAGTTTGCACACTGCACAAGAAACTGTACAATTTTATGTCCCGTATAAAGTGGGCTTTAGTTGAATATCTCTCTAATTGCTTTGTGGAAAAGGGTATCTGTCTTGTATTTAATTAATATAAACCACATATTAACCGAGGTGTCAGAAGGTACAAGATGAGAATAGTAAATCAATACTTATTGTTATTACTTACATTCCTAAGATTGCTGTTTATGACAGCTGCTGGATATAATAAATGGTTTAATATCTTCTCATTTCTAGCTAAATATGTAATATGAACTTTACTTCATAAAGTTTCATTATAGAAGCTCATACTAAAATTGTTAGTTGAATATGTAATACTGTTTTGTGGTGCAGATTATGTCTGGGCTAAATTTTCAGCCGAGTATAAATGAAATATTTAACATTTCTCTAGGTATTTTATAACCTTAACTTAACCTTTGCAGTATGCGGCAAGAGGCTTTGTTAAGCAGTTACACCGATAATTATGCCTTGTTTTAAATTTAGTTTGAATATGGTAGTTTTTATTAGAGACAAACCATTGATATAAAAGCTCTTAATCAAAGATTATGTTTTTAAAAGAAACTGGATTATATAAGTGTTTACAGGGATAGCCAGGGGAAGCCACAGGGTTTGTCATTGACTGGGTCAAGCGGCCACTTACTTGTATTACATTTCCTACACAACCTTATGGTTTGAATAACTATACCTGTGATCAGACAAATTTTAAAACAAAACTGCAAGTTTAATGAACGAGTATAGCAATCAAATCAATCAATCATACCATATCCGCTCCCTATGTGAAGCATATGGAATCCACAAACTGCCTCCAGGCCAAGCGATCGGCCGCCAGCTCCCGTGCATCCTCCCAAGTCAAGTCCACGTCCCGCAGCTCTGATGCAAACTGCCGACGAATTGTCAACAGTGGACGACCAGGACGCCGAGAACCTGATGCCTTGTAAAATAGGCAAGCATGGTTAAGGCTCTCGGAGGCATAAGCCGAAACGCCTTCGCCGGATGACAGTAGATACCAAGGGTTGCTGTGTCCGTTGCCTCACCTCTGTGTTTCCTTACAAAGTCGAACCACCGCACACCTAAAATTCTTCTAAGACACCTATTCTCTGCACTCAGAAGTCTGCTATCTTGGGCCCTGGTTAGGTGCCACGATTCGCAGCCATAGAGGAGAACAGGTATACAGAACGAGTAGGTATACCAGTATACTTTAATTCGTATTGATTTTATTGAACCTTTTTAATTTAACTTTCAAATTACAAATTGTCTCTAAAATTCGTTATTGATATTTTTTTTACCACACGGATAATCCGACGGAAAACGTTAAAATACGCTATGGAGCATTTTTTGTGAATTACAAAAACGGCATTTAGTTTTAAGGTAAATCTGTAAAGATACGGTACTTTGATATTTATGTTGTTTAACCTTAATCTCTTAATGGGTTTCAGAGAAACCAGTGGAATTTCTTAGAAAACCTCAGGAGAAACATATTTTATTCTGACAGTAGTAATGTTTTTACTCTGGATTAAGTAAGTAATAATGAAATACGAGGCAGTTTTTCACTGGCGGTGAACTTTTGTCACCCTTGTGGATACAAAATATATAAGTGAGGTTTAAATGTTATCCTCACGTATATATTTAAAACCATATTCATGTATATATATATTAAAATAAATGTATGTTCAACCACTTACCTTATTGGATCTTTTACAAATCATCCATTCAAACGTTTTTTAAACTATGTAGCTCTGCATGTCAGGACGTCAGGAGACCAAATAGGTAAAAGAATATCACAAAACCTTTGGACTAGCAAAATCAGTTTCGAACCTGAACCCTCTATTCTATGGTGTCAAGTCATCGTCTAAGCGTGTAAGAACACTAAACAAATAATTGTTGTTATTCTTTCAAAGAAAAACACCGTGATGGTAATAATATCATGAAAGCCTTAGAAATATTAAAATTAAAATTTCATGAATGTTAAGTGGTAATATTTGTATATAGCCACCTCACCGATTTTTTATGTCTACCGATTTCGAAACGTAACTTAACTTTACGTCAGGACTTCAACTACCTACTATAACATGAACATTTACTGCACATTTACCGTCGTATTTTTTAAACATGCTGATAAAATGTCATGTTTTGCGGTCAAACATAGCTACCACTGCTGCTCCTCCTTACATCCTATCCATTCTTTAGAGTCAGTCCAACGTATCAAATAAGAAATAATTTATGTAAAAAATATGTTTTTTATTTCGACCCGGTAGGAAATCGAACCTGCGACGTCATGGATGTAGGCCCAATTCGCTCACAACTACACCAACGTAATTTAGCACAGGTTGAATTAATACCTAATAATGTATACATCACGTTAATCTTTGTAACGGCCCAATTAAATTTATAATTACTGTTAAATCAAGCAGATAAAATTAATTTTATTTGTATAAATGTAGATGTTTGTAATATTATCTATTAGCTATGCGTGGCATGTTCTCTAATTAGACGTGAGATCTTAATAGCTTAGGGCGGGTTTACACGCGGCCCGGGTAATCCATTGTAGGGGAAGATCAATCCTGCGGGGAAAATTGGAAATTTAATGGAACTTGTGAAGCGAGCTTTAGCTAATGTAAACAGATTGCAGTATAAGGGCTAATGGGTGACAATATCGTGACGCTAAAGGGTGAAAGATTTTATAAATTAAAAACAATTGCCTTTCGGTCATGGCTAGTAAACACATTTGATTTATTTTAGGTCGCGGGGTTTATTATACAATATTTACAGTTCTGGGAGTTAATGTTAGAAGTGACTGGATCCGCCACGATGAGACTCTCTGGTAACTTCGTCCGAACGAGGATCGGAATATGGAAGGACTTACCAGAGCTGGACTCAACAAGGGCGGGATATGAAGCTGAAGGACCACCAGGAAGGGCGAAGTATCCTGGAATACCCTGGAACACCACGTCGAACTGGCGCGGCGGGACACAAACGAGGGGCACAGCACACTTTACTCACTTTTGGTCGAGGGGTTCTGGGAGTTGGAATCTGGGAAGCTTGGAGATGGATGGCGAGTATCACGAGGGTATTTGGCGGATAGAACGAAGGAAGATCAGGTTTACGAGAAGGACGGATGTTGCGAGGTCAATGTTGCTGCGCTGAGCGAATATTCGAGACTGAATTTTAGTTGGAAAACAGGTGACAAAAACGGAATGGAATGGGTGAAGGTAGGCAATACATTTTGGGAGGAATTCGAACTACCTATACCAGAAAGTATCAATGATGGCCAAACCAGTGACTATTTTATAAAAGTGCATTGTTCAGGAAAGGGTATTAAATGTTTCTTATAAACAATAGGTATTAATTACTTTTAACGTAACATAAACATTATGATTCTTTTCTAAAACACCTTACAGTGGCTGACATATGCACATATAGCATTAAAGAATGGTAATTTATGAGTACTTTCTGATATCTAACTTATTTTGAACAAAATCTGAACATTAACCCCCAGATATTATTCTTACATTATTTTTTTATTAGATCCATTAGGATTCAGTTATATTAAACAGTCTCTGTTATATTGTTCTGCGATAAATGTCACTAGAATAGGTTTATTTTCAGAAAGCAATACCACCGACTTCGTTAGCCTACAAACAGGATACTACGGTTTATTATCAAACATCGTATTCCAGGAAATCTAGTATTACCGATCCTTCGCAAGGCTGAGTATTGCACTATGGGAGAAATCCGGGAACAAATCTGAGAACATACTTCCCCGAACGTATCCACAATAATTTAATTCTACGATTTCCATACTTTCAGCTGTGAGTGAAACTACAAACAAAATGCTACCCCATACAAAATATTCTACCAGATGTTTCTACAATGTAATTTGAAACTCAGATATCAATGTGTCGAAATAAACCGGTAAAAAGACAAAAGTTGAGATGAACATTTATGTTTACGATAAATTTTACATTTTTGAAATAGAACTCTTATCTTGACAGGTCATATCACAGACACGATTTTGTCTCTGAACACTTTTGTAGACTACATCACTTTAAAAAAATATAAATATGTATTTTTTAAAATTTATTTATTTATATTTTAATGTTGTGCACACAGTGCTATGTTTGGTACAATGAACTAAAAATTTTCAATTTGAGATAACATATACAACATAACATCAATTACGTGGACAACACAATGTACAAGACAAATCTGAAGACGTGGAGTGAGTAAACAGTGGTTATGTTATGTCATGTGTATGTGTGTAGTTGTTGTATGTGTGTGGAGTGTGGTGTAATTGTTCGGAAATCTAAACATTTAAACGCAGGAGACGATAAGTAAAGAGAAAGAGGATACCGATAAGGGATATATATAATATATGTTAAAAAAATACCTGCATATAAAATGAGACAAAGATGAGACGAGATACAAAAACATATGTTAAATGGCAGTATTGTAACAAAATAGGTAATGGAGAAATGGAGGGATAAGTTTTATTTTATTATATAGAACGCCACACCACTCTGTCCTGACACACTTCCCTTGCTTTCTCCACATTCGTACATTTTCATGCACGCACGCCGATTATTCCGGCTCTTCACATGGCCACTTTCAAGAATTGATTTGTTGTACTATTAACGGATTCTGCAAGTTGCCTGCTACCTGCTAGCCAAGCAACAGGCAGCTAGACCGTGTAGTTCTGAAGTAAACTGGTAACGGTTATTCACAGAAACCTGATAACAAGACAAATAATTACAAGTACCATTAGATAGGTGATTAGTTTTAGAAATCAGTTATTCAACTCAAGTAACATTATTATCAACTAACATTAAAGGTGACCCCAATATTCACAAATCACTGAGCTTTAAAAATTTGCCTTACTTAATATTACTAACGATGATAAGTCTCGTTTCTTGTCTATGCGATGGCATATTTTCACAGAAGATTTGGTAGTATAAATACACAAGTATACGACTTATAGGTACATAACCCACATATAAACGTTTTGAAGTAATGAAATAGAATTTGATCGAATAAGCATATTTGTCACAGCCTGATTTTCATACATAGTTAGACGATTTCAGGCATTATGACTTGGAGAATTATTTATTAAGGCAATAAATCAGGGAAGATGACCTATAAATGACACAATAAGCAAATAAAAATAGTTTCACAACGCATTGGATATTAATCACTCTGGCATCTTTCGGTTTTTGCAAATGTTTTTTCTACAATCTTAGTCTACCATAAATTTTGTCGCAATAAAATGCAGTTTAGAAATAAATTGTAGAAAATTATTTTAGAAGTAATTGTCATCGGTTTAACACACACGTATGAAAAAGCGATTGAATTAAAATCATCATTATTATATCATATTCTCTCTCTATTTAAAACACATAGGGGAGAGTGGTGGATTTTGAAAAATATTTACATCTTCTGAAATATTGTAGATAAAATATGAAATTAAAAATATTATTTTTATTAAAAATACTAGCCACGGATGTGGTCAACAGTTTTTAAATAATAAAAAAGGTAATAAAAAATATATGTTAATCGTTTACGGCTTTCTACGCGAGGTCAAATTTTGTTCAAACCCTCCCGACCTACAAAGTGAGTAGCATAATTAGCGTGTTTTGTTTAATATAAAAGAAAAAACAACATAAGAAAAACATGAAGGAGGCTTTGAAATGTGTTTCAAATAATATAAAACAAGGACAATAATATAAAATATAAGAAAAAATTGTCTTCAAATTTTTGCAACATCGTATTTTCTATTATATACACGAAACTTTTCCTATTTCCGCATATTCAATGATGAAAACTTGAATAGGGAATTTTTTTGGTTTGCACGGGTTGACACTGGGTTGAGGTAGTTATAAAAAGGTATTATGAACATTTTCTGTATTGGGAAAGAAGAAACTGTCATCATTCTTCTTTTTTTATATATTTTTTTTTTTTATTAACCAACGTATTACAATGTTGTACAATTTGGAGTTTCTTAAATATCTAGATACATAGGCATAAATAAATATCGTAGATAAACTGAATACTGGTGCAGTGGTATATTATAAGTACCTACATACAAAGATAAATGTAAAAACTCCGATCAGCGCACGGTTTCCAATCGGTTTCTTTAAGACACTGTGCAAAAACTTCCCCAGGTGTCATTTTTCAAAAACATTTCAGATTAAGTATTAAAAAGTGAGTTTCCAATAAAAAAAATGCAGTTTATATGCATGTAAAATATGTTGTAAGAAAATTCTTTACAGCAGAAACAGATTGACCAAAGGCTATTTTAGAAAAGTACTTAAAAAACTTGCTTTTATTTTAACAAAATTCACAACGGTCAACGATCACACCTACAAGTCAACTAAATTCAAATTGGGATTCCCTTGTTAGTGACATCACTCATTAGTGATTATTTCATATTCTTGCCTCTACGAAAAAATAAGCATATGTATGAAAAATAGATGTTTGGCCAAAATATTTAGCCTGTTCCAAAGGCTACTCGTGTTCAAGCGTCCACCCTTCACCCTACTAGATTTCACAAATTGCCTTTTAAGCTACTTGATGCTATTTTCCACAGGTTCACGTCCCATAGTTCGTATTACGTCACAAAAGTGTTATAACATTAATCCCTTTCAGGTACCTATTATCAATTCGAAAGGTACAACAATTATAGGAAATGTTTAGTAAAATTTTAACTGAGGTAGAAATAAACGAGCACCGTTTATTTAGTAAGAAAACGGAACTGAAGGAATAAAAAAGACACGCTGATAAAATCTGACTGATTCAACGAAACGTTTTAAAAATTTGAAATGATTATCTGCGAAATTTGATTTTGTTCCCTGATATGGCGAAAGGGAAAATTTTAATATTATTTCAGTCAGCAGAATGTTCGAGTGTTCTCGCCTTTACTCGAGTATAAATAAGTTCTCGGGGATTTTTCCTGCTCTCCTAATACCCTCAGGCGTAAAGTGTGACAGTAAAAGTTTTAAATCAGTTTATTGGGAGCAAAAAGTACAGGGAAATTTATATCGCCATCGACTATAAAGTGCCAGGATCTGAAAGTTTGCTTTAGCTGCGGGGGGGTATTTGCGAAATACAAGGTGAGCCGAATAATGTTATTAGATTAAAAGTTTGTCAATAAAAATGTTCAAAACAACTTTATCCATTTTGCTTTTTATTGATTCAAAACTCTCTCTCAAATAAGCTCTACCAATAGAAAATCATCAAATCTGATATTTGAAACGTTACTTTTTAAATGAGAAAATTATATTTATAATAAAATTACCAAGGAATAAATAAAACAAAAACTGACCTACTTTTTTTTTTACAGTTAAAATTTAGGTTGCGGGTTCGATTTTCGTAGGGGGTCAACATTAAATATTTATAAACACTGCACTTAGTGTACCGATGCAGTACATTTGCACCATTGGATGCGGATAAGGGAAAGTAGTAGTAGTAGTAGTAAAATTTAAGCAAAATGAAAATTTGAGCTACAAAAAATTCCTTCGGAAGATTTGAAAACACAATGCCATTTTTGTATGTCATGTACATACTTTATAATAAAAATAATAAATGTGAAATATTTTACGTGAGTAAAAATAATATCATTTCAGATTAGGTACGCTAATGCTTCATGGATATTGAAACAATTTTAATTTGAATTAAGTTTTTAACGCTTTTTTTTAAAATTGTCAGTCTCGTGGTGTAGTGATTAGCGCGTTGGATTATCACGCAAAAGGTCATGAGCTTGATTTCCAACAGGGTTAACATGAAATATTAAATTATTGAAACGTAAAAAATATTTAATATGTGACACCTTACCTCACCTTGCTTGTGAAGATGCACTGAAACTGGCGCTCAATCCCTTGGTTTGCAGGCAGTTTGTGAAATCCATATGCTCCACATAGGGAGAGGGTTTGCAATGACTTAATTCACTTGAAAAATTTACTTTTTTTTTTTTTCTTTTGTATACGTATGCATTGCATGGACCAGAAACATTTTGTTCGCTGATCTTATTTTCTAATAAAAAAAAATCTGTAATTATAATTAGTTTTCACCATAAAATATTTATGCAGCTTTTATAATGTTAAAAGTATTAATTGCATTTTCCTTATCTTAACAAGGAGCTTTGCAAAGTTCTAAAGAACCTGAGGGTGGAACTGACATTTTCCTGTTTCTCACTCGATCGTAAAAACTTTATGCAAAGTTACTTAACTTACCGCGCACCGTGTTTACTTGTAGGTACTGTACAAAACTAGACTAGAGTGCGATATTTCTACTAAGTCAATATTTTTACTAAGAATGTATTACAAAGTAGACTCCAGTAATGGTTTGAAGAAAAAATAATTGGGTAATAAATCTATTCTTGTATTTCTATACCTTTTTAAGGGGAGTCGTTGCCCAAAGTTTTCTAGAGAATCACTACTACTACTACTACTACTACTACTTGAGAGTGATAATTATGTTGCAATTATATGTGTGCAATTTAAGTCAAAAAACTAACTATCACAATATCTCTTAAGGGGGGATATATGCTAAGAGTGTAGAATGCCTCACCACATAATGACATAACGGGAAATGTTTTAATATTACACAGGAAATAAAGCGTATGGCGATCGCTTAACCTAGCCAATAACATGCCATAAGCCCTGGAAATGTTTCATCACTTTCTTGATTAACAATCATAAGATATCAGTGAGTCGGGGCCAGATCATTGGCATAGGTAACTGATTGAGTCGGCATCCCATTTTTGTCAAGAAAGTGAAATGTAATAAAAAATATTGTTCAATTATTTTACAGAGAACTTTGCAATCTTCACATAAAATATTTTTTAATTATTGTATTAATTAAACAGTTTATATTTCATTTTACATCTCTATAGAGATAAGCCCTGAATTTTTTTCAAATTCAGGAATATGGATATTCGAGCGTTACAGGCATTATGACCTGTCATCGGCTGGGTTAAGTGCAATCTTCACTTTACGTACTACAATATTCCCCATTCCGCTTATTAGCGAGTATCCACACCAGGTAACATTTTAAATTTTTGTATATATATATTACGAATCGAATAACATTGTTGTAGTACATAAAGTGGCCACTTAACCCAGCCAATGCCAGGTCATAAGCCCTGTAAACGCTCGAATGTCCATATTCCTGAATTTGAAAAAATTCTACCTCATTTCTGTAGAGATATAAAATGAATAATATACCTACTCCCGTCATGGGATAAATCCAGATTTGTGTACAAGTATTTGAACACACCCAAAATGTTGAATAAACAGTTTCTCGGTGCACCCTATGTACCATTGGGTCCGGATAAGGAAAAGTAGTAGTAGTAAACAGTTTCTTTGATCTTGTCTCTTAAAGCGTAAATTCTTGTGGCGGGCAACAATGACGTCACGCGCCGACGGCCGCCGACGACCGCCGACAATGACGCGACGAGGCAAGGCGAACACGTACTAACTTACACTGAGAATCCCTTCGGTTCGCCTCGTGAGCGCACGCGTCTCTAAGGCACATTATTCCCGCCAACATTCGAGAATTTAAAATCATTGTTTTAATAGCCTAGTAGCCTTATTAATTTATAAAATCATTGCTTTTAAGTGTTAGCATCAGTAGTTAGTTTTTGTGAACAAACCATTGTAAAAACGCAAGTACCTGTTTTACTCTCTCTCTTTCTGTGCACCCACATAAATCTGTACTACTTAATTGGCCACCAACTAGGTGACGCCCAAATTCTCTTTTAATTTTTATTTCGAAAGTAGGCATCAATTCTTTTTTCAAACGTCAAAAGAGATAATATATAAAGACACATTATTAAAAGTTCGCAGCTCGCTGTCACAGATTTTCATCTGTTAATGGCCGTCGCAACTATCCGATGCCGTTTATTTAGAAGATTGAAGTAGAAAAAAAAGAACAGAGTTTGGTCTGTGAAAAGAAAATAGTAAAACCAATTACACGAAGCAGTTGAAATGCTGGAAATTGAAAGATATATTTGATAAAATAGATGAAAAGAAACCTGATACGCCACGCCAGTAGTAAATATTTCATTTTTTTGTTCATGTTTATAGAGATATAAAGTTTTGTTATGAAGAAAAGAGGAATGTTAGAAATTAAACATTTCTTTTAAAAATGAAAATGTTTTAATTGTTGATGTTGTTATAATTTTTGTTAAATTCAATTTGAATATTTGTATGCAACTGATTAGAAAACTAATGAGACAACCATTAACCACCCTTATGGTAGTGAAGCGTGGTGTTGGAAAAATAAGGAAGAAAGAAGACTAAGTGCTGTTGAAATGCGATCTCTCAGGTGACTGTGTGGTAAGACTATGTTATGATAGGTGTACAAATGTCGAAATTAGAGCAGAGTGCAAGGCTGAGATAAGCATTATCGACAAAATTAAGAAAGGTCGTTTACGTTGGTTCGGTCATGTACAGCGAAATGGATGATGAAAGAACGGCTAAAAAAAATATATGATGCGACTGTGGCCTGGATGTAGAAGTCGAGGAAGGCCGAGAAAGACATGGCGCGATCAAGTAAAACAAGTGCTTGAAAGTGGGCATGTAAGAAAGTCGGAATAATCGGCGTATGTGCATGAGAAGATGTATGAATGTAGAGGAAGCAAAGGAAGTATGTCAGGACAGAGTGGTATGGCGTTCTATCATCTCTGCCTACTCCTAAGGGGAAATGGCGTGATGGTTAGTTAGTTAGTTAGTTAGTTAAACAAAATTTAAAATTTTTAATCGGTTTAATAAATTTAATTTTGATCGGAAACGTTTTCCGTTGATGATACTTTATTTGATATTAGATTTTATACTTAGAATTATGATGTTCTCTGCTTTATCTTAACTTGTGAAAGCAAAAATAAAGAATTATTCAAGACAACAGCAAAGCGTAGACATATATACGTATAATAAAATTAGTTTTTATCAGAAGCCAATTAAAAGATTTCTCACTTGATATTTTATTTTTATAATTACTTTTAGTGAACCTCCAGATATCGAACTCAGGACAATGTATAGTAGCCAACTACTACACCAAAAAGGCACAAAGGGTGATAATTGATATTGATGTTTAGAATTTACAATGTAAGTACATAACCATCAATAATATTAATATCCCCAAGCAATATAATCCTTGGGATACAGAAATCCTATTTGTTATTAGGAATAATCAAGCCAAAGGATCTTAATACCCCAACTGCCGAGTATTACAAACTTAGGAACCACAATGCGATATATTCGTATTAGATTATATTAATATTTCCTTGTTAAGGGAACCGGATCTCGGGATATGTTAAATGTTTATACGAATATGTTTCTTTTGAATTTTGGTTACTAAATTCAGAATAAAAATTTTAATAAATGAATGAAAAATAATAAAGCGATGACATGTGACCCATTTAATGTTTTATTTATTAAACATCTTTTATTTTGTTATTAGACTATTCAAATAATTTTGAATATGTTAACTATATTTTGTATATGATGTATTTATGTTCTGAAATATATTTTAAAATTTCATAAATAGCAATTATTTCCAAATGTTAAAAAAAACATCAAAATACAATACAGATGAGTAGGCACTTTCAGAGTATAAAATAAAATATGTTTTTAATATAAATATAATGTTTGTTTTTTCAGCAAATCTGAAGCTAGAGGATAAATCCATAAGTTTTTATAGAAAGAATATTGCTTGAGCAGGGACTGAAGTTAAAAAGCGGTTTATATTGGAAAGTTTGTTGTAGATAAATTGTTAATAAAGCGTTGACTTACTTAAGAATCCGGAAAGTTTCATCCAAAAAAGCACAATATTGCGGTTATTATTATTCATTAAGAAAAGTATCACAGAACTTTGCAAAACATCCAAAGAGTTTGATCGTGATTTACGAGGTTTTAAAGTTATGAAATATTACGTTCTAATCAAAAAAAGGAATCATTATTTTGGAGTGATAATATATATTATTTCACGGCCAGCAACATCGTCTCCATTTTTAGACACATGGACACCAAACAATTCGCTCTGGGTTAAGTTTTGACATTTATTTTTTCATTCTTATAAAAAAACTGCGCTATTAGAAGCGTTATACTGTTCATTTTCCCTGAAGTATTAAAACATATGAGTTTATATAATAAGGTATAATTTAATGTGGAATGTGAAATCCATATGCTCCACATAGGGAGCGGATATGGTATGATGATGATAATGATAACTTAATATTAACAATGTCACACAAAATGCGTTTTTACTTAATAATGTAAGTAATTAATAATATGAAATATCTATTTAAATTTTTATAACGAAAACCTTAATTTTATCTTTCTTCGTTTCCCAAAAGAAAAACTCCATGTCTATTTGTAATGATTAGTTTTGTATATTATTTTGACTGAAAAATAAAACATGATATTTTCTGATGGATACAACCTTCTTTTTTTTCAAAGGTTTTTATCCTTCGCAATTTCCGATCCGAATTTTTTGAATGTATAATTTTCCATCTTCCACATCAAAGAAGAGAAATAAAAAGTAGCGTAGGTACAAATATTACTTTATCAAAATATTATTAATAAATTATCAACCAAAAATTTGAATGAAAATGAATTCCCGATTTGTGTAAAATTTGATAACATTAATATTTCTTTTACAGAATAAGCTTATTATCACCTTTTTGCCAAGTACTACAATTTCTATAGTACTGTTGAGAATTTATTTTTCTGCCTTCAGAGTAAATATTAAATTCAAACGAATGTTGTCATTATAATAAAACTAAGATGCCTACTTTAAAAAAATAAATATATTTGTTAGTAAAGTATGACTTACGAGCTCAGCGGTGGCAATATTTTTTTTAGTGCTTCTGTGATTTAAAATAAAATAAATGCATATATTGAATATATTCTATCCTAACCTACAAAAGAGAGAATTTAATTAAAATTTCAATCTTTACACCCTTTAAAATAATATTATATCGTTGCCTTGCGAACAAATTGCGAACAAATTGCAAGTGTGTGTACAGTGTACATACTCACCTAAAGTTATATGAACTGGTTTTCTTCTTTGTTTGTGTTCTAGTCCTAAGTATATTAGTACGTAAACTTTGTAAAGTTTATTCACTCATACAAGTCAATCATTTCGTCTCCACTGTTATTTTAACTACGCCAAAATTTCAATGTGTGCTTTTGATGATTTTTTATTAATCATTATTAACATTAAATCTATCATAAATACTCCCCAAAGACAGATTATTACGTGGACCTTTGAAGTAAAGTACAAAAGGAAGTTTGTATTTACTTACTTGAGAATATGATCAATATACTAGTATGTATAGAACCTGAACAAAGGAAAACATGAAAATTGTTAAGAGAATTTAAATTAGAGAATTGTTTTAGATAAAAATATGATTGTGATGCCTTGGACAGGCGTTGAAGCATAATACGCACTTTATACGGCACAGAAAAAGCCATAGTCCATACGAGTATATAGCTTAATAATGTAAATATGTTTTTGGTTTTTTTTCGTTTTTAAAAACATACAATGTACCAATATCTACTTAAACGTTTTACATAAAAAAATATTAACTGTCAGTTTAGCCAAACGTCGCGTCGGTCATTCAATATTCTATACGGTTTTTGTTTTATACGGGACAGTTTGCAAACTACACAAGAAACTGTACAGATTTCGGTCCCGTATAAAGTGGGTTTAAGACTAACCGACCTGCCTACAAATAAATTATCAAGATTCACTGCACTTATTGTACCAATGCAGTGATATATGCACCATTGGGTGCAGTATTAGTAATAGTAGTAGAGAGTTTACAACACATCGTAAGAGCTACGAGTATGTAGGTATAACTCGTATAAATTCTTCTAAATGTTTCGCATTTGCCTCAATATACTAAGCACCCAGCTTCCAATGGGATTTAATAAAATAATTTCTTTTTCTTTCGGGGATTCATCAGTTTTTGTTTAATTTTTATCCGAGTTCACTGACGCTATGTTTGCCATTGTCTAAAATGAATAAAACCTAAAATCAAACAGTAAATCACTTTCCATGGAAAGATTACAACACAAAGGCTGTCATTTTTTATGTCGCTTTCACCAAAATTCTACTATGCGGTTTTTCTTAGGTCAAGTCGGGTCAAGTTTATCTACAACACGAAATATAAGAATAAACATTTCAACTCCATTTGTGACAGATTGCAATATTGTAGTAACTTTTACTCTCTAACGAGTTCTTAAAAATAACAGTGCATGAAGGTTCGAATCTAGTTGTGATAGAGTGAGATTAGAAATTCTTACCAAAAGTTCACAATTCTAACTACAGATCTAGGTAACTACAATATTTACTGCCCTAATAATTTCTATGTTGGAACAAATGTAGTCAAAGGTACAAATGACTCATGTCTTCAAATTAATGCTAGAATTCAATACATTGACATTTTGGCACAAATATATCTCTGCATCCATACAAATATATTTTAAAGATTACTTTGGTTTTTTATACATACTTAATATGTAATACGCTTACAAGCTGCAGTATTTGAACAAGATTTCGAGTTGGTAAGTATTTTCAGCATTCACGTTTATACAAACGTAGACATAAATCAAACGAATAAAAATCACATTGCCATAAATCACCAATTTCACACCAATAAATACATTTTATAGAGTTGTGAATATAAGGACTTTGTCAGTCACAAAAACTCCCAGTTTTTGAGTTATTTCTTCGAACAAGAATTCACAAGAAGGAGCGTTTCCATACAAATTTTCTAAAAATATTCGTTTTCTAGGGTTAATTTTATGACACTTCTTATCAAATTCCACCCTATAAAGACGCCAGCACTTAGGTCAATACACAAAACGTGTGACGTAGATGTCTAGTTATGACGTAGATTCCGGTTGATGAAGTAGTGAGTGACGTAGTGGGTATCTAGACACCTGGACACGGTAGTAATTTTCAAGTATGGAATATCACTTCTCTCAAATTCTTGTTTGAAGAGTTATCTTAAAACATTCCAAATTTAACATTGCATTACGCGTTGGTTTGTTCAGATGAAATATTTCAATATTGTATATATAATTATTTTTATGTATTTCTAATAAAATTTCATTTCGGCATTTATAATTAAATGTGCGCTTTGATCCTTACCATTCCAAATTTAATAAAACATGGATCTTTCTATTTGATGTTCTGTGGCCTTTCATCTCCTACGCATTTTCATTACAAAGGTACAATTTTTGAATAAATAATGATTAAAGGATGACATCTGGTAATGGTAAAGTGTGTAGGTATGTGTGTATGGATTTCAACAGAATGGGAGGAACAGACATTAATTTATTCATTATAATAAAAAAACTTCGATGTACAAAAGTTTTTAATGTCACGAAAGCGATCAAGGTGAATATTATATCCCTTTTCGATTGATCTATGCTACTAGAAAACCTAGATAAGTTATGTAAAACTAGTAGATAAGACATATTTGCATAATAGTATCTAACTTTCCTTTTTTAAGCTGAAAGAAAAACAACATTTTCTTGACGATCTTGATATTTAATGATCACTAAGTGGATTAACAAATCAAATAAATTGTATTTAAATAAAACTGATTAACTCACTAACCATCACGCCAAATCCCGAAAAAGGCGGAATGGAAATATTTTTCTAGAACTGGGATACTTTTTAAATTTTCAAATACGAATCTTAGATAACAGTCCCGCAATTCTTGGTTTTTATCACGTGGCTATCGCGGAGTTATCCTTTGCACTAAAATTGAGTTTCGGTTATAAAAATTGACATATTTTTATCAAATTTTGCACTATTTGTACAGTTTAAAATATTCAAACATGTTGTATGCTGAATTCCAAAGTCGTGCACCATAAAACGTGATAAATGTGGAAAGCTGCGTGATAACCAAAGAGAATAGAGGCCCTGGGTCAAAAAATAACTTTTGTCGCTTATTTTTCGAAAATAAAAACCTTTTAATGTGGTACCTTGGATTGGCACTGATGCGTAAGTCTGATCATCTTCTTCATGTAATTAAAATGATTAAGAATCACTGCACGTATCCTACGCACCATTAGGTGTGGATAAGGGATAGAAGTTTTAGTTACGTAATATTGAGAAAAGTATAAATGAAATAATATAAATATGTGGAATAGATATAATAATTTAGGTATCAGATAAATATTTTTATAAAATTTAAATGTAAATTAAGCAAATAAAAGCTCACTCATCTACGTTAGTCTTGGGATAATTTAAAATTTAAAATCAAGATGATAACAGACGACGTAGTTTGAAAACACTTTAGTGTGTTAAATATCAGGGATTATGCTGGGAGACGAGAACTCAGCTAAATATTGTTATCATTATCGGGCCTGTGTTTTTTTCTCCAGACATTTTCCTCCATTTACCTACAAGCAGTTTAGCAACAAGGAGCCGACAAATAATTGACAGTAAAATTGTCGTATGGAAAAAAAATCAGTTTTCTCCCCTTTTCCCACATTTTTTAAATATACATCTCCATTTGCATAATGTAATGAATATGGAATTACAATAAACTCTTTATTTTCCTTGAATTTATGTGGAAACAATACTTAAATACAATATTCTATCGAAAGCATTTCTATCAAATGAAATTTTTTTTTCGTTATTTATATTAACCCTAGAAAGATAACGTTCGCCTCAGAGGCGCCCGCGAAACAAATATATCGCTGTCTTTTTCTAACCGAAGCGCGTGCAAGCTTGTGTTGCCAAACCAACTCAGTCGTTGGTCATCTCCGCCGAGTGACGGTCGCTTCTGCTCGGTAAGTACCACAGTTTTTTTGTTATGACGATGCATACCGTCATAGCAACAAAACTGTGGTACTAAATGTGGCATAAATGAAGACTGCTGGTTTTTGTTACTTTTTGTAAAGGGTTTTTAAACTTTACCGGTCCCCGGGCGTGTATTCCACGCCCAACGACATTTACCCTTATGGTCCCGCGGCGTGTATTTCACGACAAATTTAGAGTTCGCTTTTAAACGATTTTAATGCATGTTAAAACACAATTTAAAAAAAAAATTACTAGCTATAAAAAGCTGAACAATTGATTACTAGTTATAAATATTTAACAAATAAAAATTCCTGTAAAATTCATAGTAAATAAGCACTTTAAAAAATATAGCGTTTTTCCCCGGACTTGAAAATATTAATTTATTTTCAGCGATCCGTCAGTTTGTATTCACCCGTCTACCTGACCTGTTGGAAAGGGATTAGTGTCGGTACGGTGACTATGCGTTAATTTTTTTAAATTACCCACTTATTTATTTTTTAAATTACGTATTTCGTAATCCTATTAGTGAAAACGTATTTGCAATATTTTTAAATATAATCACTTTTTTATTTTGGATTAGATAAAATGGTGTCCGGAAATTTGTGCGCGGGACATTTGGCCGAAACACATTTCACCGACGACAGTTCGCCGACAAGACATTTCACCGACAGGCTATTTCTTCGACACAGCATTTCGCCGACAAGCATTTGATCGCCGAGCACTTCATCGACTAATCAATTCACCGACTACCATTTGTACGCCAGGAGAGTACAGTCCGCCAAATATTTTATCTTACAGATGTTATTCAGCGCGGAAAAAAATACTTACGTCCTTACGGAGTTAACTGCTCAGTATTAATTTATGATTCTTATTAGAAATTTTGTATTTCATAAAAAATTTCGGGGTAAGAGATGATTTTTTAAGAATAGCTACATTTAAATAGAAATATTATTACATTAAGGTCGAAACCCAAAATTTTAAAAATACTTGTATAAAAAGAAATTTTATTAATTAATTTTCTTATTATAAAAAAATTATGTAAAATTATATATTAAAGTAAAATGGCTAAACTGATTTATGGTGCGATTGTCTGGATGTAGAAGCTGAAGAAGGCCGAGAGAGACATGGCGTGATTAAGTACATACAACAAATACTTAAAAATGGTCATATGATAAGTTGGAATAATCGGCGTGCGTGCGTGATAAGATGTATGGAGGAAGCAAGAAAAGTGTGCCAGGACAGAGTAGTGTGGCGTTCAAACCTTTTAACTATCGTTTCGGGGAAATGGCGTAATTGTTAGTTAGTTAGTTTTGGTCCGTTTTAGCAAACCAAATGCGATATTTTTTGTACGAAATTAAAATTTAAAAAAAATGAATGGAAAACGCCGCTTTTTATGCCTAGCCCGTTTTTGTAATTGAATGCTCTAAAAAAATATACACACCATTAGTTGCATAATATAGGAGAAAGAAAGGTGAGGATTAAAAAAAATAAAACAAATACCTTTATCTCGCTAAGGTTGCCTTCTGCTTATACAATATACCTATTACCTATTCATCATATCAAATCATTAATCAATAATCACGATAATTCCACTATTCATAATTTAGGTATGTAGGTACCTACACATTCGTTTTGTTTTACCAATAAACTCGACATTTATTATTATTATTAATAAGAAAAATCGCCACAAGAGCGCTGTACAGAAAGAGGCTAGATCTCAACTCGTCCTGCAGCTACCAAGCGCATAGACGGTTGGAGAATTCTAGCCTCTGATTAGAAATATCTTAAACAGATTTTAATTATAAGTTACAAAATTAATGTAAAATTATGAGAAGTAGGTAAAAAAGTTTTTGTAACTGATTTTCACTAAGTAGAAGGCTTCCATCTTGCAGCTTCAAAGCGCATGGATGATTGAGGATCTAGCCCCCTTTATACTACGAATCTACACTGTGTGGTATTTCAAAGAATTTTTCGTGCTTTTAGTATAAATTAGAATTAGAACATGAAAAAATTACATTGATGCACTTTATCCATAATTGATAAGCTTTGCATCTCTTTGGCTTGCTTATTTTTCGATTTAAATTTTTAAAAATGAAATACGTAAACAATCTTGTATTTTGATACGTTAGTACCAAGATCATCATAAAGCCCGTAAACGGATCTGTTGCAAACGTTGCATTTTTTTGTGATTTTTTATTGCCTTATATACCTATCCGAACCAATAAACTACCACTGCATGGCCCATGCCGCTTTGACTTCATGTTTAATACAATGGTGGTACTTTCTATTCCTTTTTTTTAGGAACATCTTTTTTTACAATATCTTGGTAAAAAACATTTTTAATGGATATGTATTGTTTTGCGTTGCATAAATATTTTTCCCCGATAACAAGTCAAGTCGTGCCAATTTTCACCTAAAAACGATTTTGTAAGAATTGCTGGATAATAAATATACAATACCTACTAACCATGTTATAAAATAAAAACAATATTGACCGTAAAACCTATTGATCGCAAGACGAATTTCTTGTTAATTTGGCACAAGAGTCATTGACGAGCAATTGATTTCAATAAATTGCAAAGACAAATCATAATTTGCTTTAATGATAACTCCTTAACTAAGAGTTTTTTCAAATGGGTGAATCATATCTATGTATGTAAAATATATGTATATAAAATAAATGAATATTATTTTTTGTATCCACTTCGTATCACGGATGGGCTACCTATATATTATATATTATATCGCACCCCGGCAATTAAAAGAGAGACAACTCAAAATTTAGAAAATATAGAGGTTTTGTACTTTTTTGGTGGGTTTTTACCATCCGCACGAAATCACTTAAACAGAACTAAAAAAGCTCTTAAAACCTTTGCGACAGATGTCGTAGAAATTACAACCAAAAAAATTGAGAAAAAATTAAGAAACAAAAAAGTTAGTGTTTTTAGCCATTTCCCAAAAAAGGTGGTTTTTAGAGTAAGTTGACTCTCTTTTGTTCCCGGGGTGCGATATGTGATACATTGGACTGGTTCTAAAGTGTAAGAATCGGCTTGCCTTCATGTAATAAATTATCTATGTACATACACTGCACTTAATTCACCAATGGAGTGGCCTGTGTACTTTTAGGGTACGGATAAGGGAACGGTTTGTATTCTACTTTTTGCGGAAAGCACAGCCAGTGCATGTGGAGTGATATGGTCGAACTTAGAGATTCCGAAAATAAGTCTAGCTGCATCGTTCAGTACTGATTGCAGGCGAGAGGTAGATTCGAGGGATTCCTGATTAGAATCTCTAGGTTCGAATCTCACTCCAGCACAACTGGTTCCCTGCTTTCTGGCCCAGTTATTTTCCGACCATTTGAAACAGCCACATTGAGTAAGTATATCATTATACTTTCCCATATTCGCACCATATGGTGCTTATGGCGTATCTTGGTCGCTTTTTATCACATAAAGGCAAGATGGGTCAGTCCTACGCTTCAGTACCAGTCCCAAGGTATCAAACATGAAAAATAATATTGTTGTTGAAAATTACATGTAAATAAATATTTCATGTTGACCCCCTTACGGGAATCGAACCTGCGACCTTATTGCACGGTAGCCAAATTCGCTACCCACTATGATTTGAAGGCGAGTATATCATAAAACCCAAATGTTTCTTTTTACGAAAAAAAAAATGCAAAAAGAAATTAAGAAATGCATATTTTTTTCTGCTTTAGATTAAGAATTACCAAATCTATAAAAATAAATGTTTGATAAATAGAAGGAGAAAAAGGGCCCTTTGCTCGGGTCGCAAGCTACTAGCATACCTACGGTCCCAGTGTTTTTGATGAGAATTTTAAGATAGGTTTTAAAAGGTTTAATTTTAAGATACCTTTGTATCCGAATCTGGAATACCACTCTTCATTAAAAAAATATATTTCATATAAAAATATTGAACTGGCGCTGAAGCGTAAGACTGATCATCTTGGTCTTCATGTCATTATAGGGTTGCCATCGGTTATTTCATGATTTACTAGGATCGAAAATACGGGTATTTACGTTGTTTTGGGAGACATAATAAGAATATTTAATATGCATTATGGCATAATAAAAAGATCAAGATCACTCTCTTGGTGTACCAAAGCAGTGCCTTTTATGCGCCTTAGGTCAGGATAGGAAAAATAATAGTTCTTATTTTTAGATTAATTATCTGAAAAATTTTATTCGACATTTAAGAACTGCATTTAAGACTGCAAAATGATTTAGTTTTTTATTATAACCTATAATTTGATTTCTTACCACTTTTTGAAAAAAATATTTAAAAAAATTGATTTATCTATCTCTTTCTTTTTTATCCGACTATAATGGTGGAATGATTTTTTTGTACCTAAACCAATATGTGCACTCATTGCATTTTAAGACAAGAAGATCAGTCATTACGCTTCATTGCTGGATGTATGTCTCTTAAGTCCTAAGTACTTTTCTTAATATATGCCTACCCTCTATTTTTAGCAAAGGTTTTTATTTATGAGGATATCATAAATTTGGTAGGTACTTTGGTACTATAAAATACATTCTAGTATAGTAAATTTCATAAAGGTACCTGCATGTTTTCGCTGAATACTGCTGGTTCTTCTGTAAAGCTTCAAAGAGAGGGAACCGAAAGGTTTTTAAAAAGAGAATACCAATTATTTGAGTAAGAAGATTTTGCCAAAAAGTTATCAAATAAATACAATTTTTTATTGACTACAATATAAGTGTATTGTCATATAAGAAGTTGATTTTTTTTTCGATAAAATTTTTAAAATTCTCTACTAAATATAATTTTATTTAGTCAAATTAATAGTATCCATAAAAGATAAGAATATCAAAACCACAATTTTAAATAAGTATTTGTGCAATTTTCCTTATTCTGCGGTAGGGTAGAAGAGAAAAAAAAATTACTAGTTCAGATTCATATACACATTCGACTCCAAAATATGATGTAGATTCATCAGTTTTCGGGTGTTACATCATGAGTTCGTTATTTTTTAGATTAATTTTCCATGTGAAATTTAACAGTCATAATCCATGGCATATAATTTTGAAATAAGGAGTTATTATAACATATTTTTTATTATTAACACGAAGTACTATTGTGCATTTAAAAAAATAATATTAACTTTCAAACAGTTAGTTATTTAATACGTAATCTACTTGAATGGTGTAGGTATTCACGAATTGAATGGGTATCTTCACAAGTGCAATGATTCCGGATAATTTTATAAATTATGAAAGTAATATAAGTTCAGTAATTATGGCTCCTTTGAGGTATATTTATACGAAAAAGGCGTTATTCAGTAGGTAATGATAAAATTAAAAAAGATTCATCTTACGCTTCAGTGCCAGTCCAAGGTACCACATTAAATTATATTTATCATATTATCATATGTATTTATTTATCGTTTCATTACATTTAATATTTTTTGCAGTTTGAAATGTTTATATTTCAGTTTTAGGTCTAACCCGTGTTGAACTGAAATAGACATTTGTATTATTATTTGAAAATTTGAACATATTAAGAATTAAACAATAACAATAGTAAAAAAACTAAATTAAATTAATTCAATAACAGGAAAACAAAAAAAAATAAAATAAATAATACTCGCTCGACCATAGTTCATTGGTACATTTAGTGACGTACGGAATACTGCCGATTGTTGACTTATTCGTTCGTATCGCTACTTTGCTTTTAAAAATGACTCGGGATTCCGAAACACGGCATTTCTCTTTTCAAGGGATGGGTATACAATAGGTAAAATTGGAATAAGAGGTTTTATTATTGCCAAGCAATTATAGTTTATAGTATTCTGCACATGTGGTCAGGTCTATTGTTTGTGTAAGATTGAGATAATGAATACGTTTTTTACTATGGGTGAGTAGTGTTAATGGGTGCAATATCACACTTATAGCTAAAGAAAACGTCGTAATAATTAACCCATCTATTCATCCCTCTACCATAAAACAAACAATAGGCCAGACCACGTGTAGACCACGTTTACCGACATACTATACTCTACAACTTAGCAATAATATAACAAACTACTTGTTTCAATTTAAGTTTTGTAACTATCCCTATTGTACACTATTTTTTGTTTCAATTTCAATAATTGATAGTGTATAATATCCCTTAAAAAAGTAACACGCGGTGTTTTCAATATTATAGTAATGTTACTATCCTAGGAATAAAATTTTCATTTATGTAGCTAGGTAATAGGTACTTGACAGAAAATGGTGGCATTCAGAAAGAACTGGGATTACGGCTTGGAGTAGCAAGCGCCGCATTGAACAGTATGAAAGCTGTCTGGATATCGGATGTTTACTCGGCTAAAACAAAATTCCGCCTTTATTGCTCCACCTGTTCTCGTCTATGACTGCGAATCATGGCACCTAACCAGGGCCCAAAATGCCAGACTTCTGAGTTTTGAGAATAGGTGTCTTAGAAGAATATTAGGTGTGCGGTGGTTTGACTTTGCAAGGAACACAGAAGTTGAGGCGACGGACACAGCAGCCCGTGGTATCTACTGGCTAGGCCATATACTTCGTATGCCTCCCGAGAGCCTTAACCATGCTTGCCTATTTACAAGGCATCAGGTTCCTAGCGTCCTGGGACGTCCACTGTTAATAATTCGCCGGCAGTTTGCGTCAGAGCTGCGGGACGTGGACTTGACTTAGGAAGATGCGCGGGAGCTGGCGGCCGATTGCTTGGCTAGAAGGCAGCAGTTTGTGAAATCCATATGCTTCACATAGGGGAGCGGATATGGTATGATGATGATGATGATGATATGGTATATGTACATATATGAATCATTTATTTTTTTTAAACAGAACGCAATCAAAAATATTTTGTATTCTTATTCATTAAATAAGAACGTTTATTTAATAAAATGCTTTTTATACAAGCAATTTTTTTAAATTTTGGGTTCCACTTCAATGTAAAATAATTTTTTATTTAAATATTGCGCTCCTTAAAAAAAATCATCTCTTACCCCGAAAATTTTTATGAAATACAAAATTTTCTAATAAGAATCATAAATTAATACTGAGCAGTTAACTCCGTAAGGGACGTAAGTATTTTTTCCGCGCTGAATAACATCTGTAGAATAAATATATTGGCGGACTGTACTCTCCTGGCGTACAAATGGTTAGTCGGTGAATTGATTAGTCGATGAAGTGCTCGGCGATCAAATGCTTGTCGGCGAAATGCTGTGTCGAAGAAATAGCCCGTCGTGAAATGTCTTGTCGGCGAACTGTCGTCGGTGTGAAATGTGTTTCGGCCAAATGTCCGCGCACAAATTTCCGTAAACCGATAAAATGGCAAACAACGAAAGTGAATACGGCAATTCATGGTAGTGATAGTGTGATGTTTTATTTATTTATTTTAAAACTTAATGTACAATTACATTCCAAGACTACAAGTGCGGGCTTATTGCTTTTAACCAATATCTTCCAACCAACCCTTATGGTATTATTTTATTATTTTCCCCCTGTGAACAAAAAGAGGGAGAATTGTATAATTCTAGTGATAGTGATCCTGCTGTAGACTATGACAGTGAAAGTGACTTAAGAATTGAAAACATGCAAGCGGCCCATAGTAATGATGAACAACGCTTAAATGGAAAACTTCACGTAATTGATCTCCACTGGAGTCACGCAAGGCTGCGTCCTTGCACCGTTCCTTTTCACCATCTTACTGGACTTCATATTATCCAAGTCAATAACACCTGACCGAGGTGTAACAATGAGCCCTCATCCGAGGCTGTTTGACCTAGAATATGCTGATGATGCGGTCTTTTTGGAAAAAACAGTCAGCTGCTGGGTCTTAATATAAATACCAAAAAGACCCAGTTCATGTGCAATAAGTCATGTCCTGAACCCCGACTATCCCCTTTACAAAAATAGGCAGAGGATCGAAAAAAATTTACAGCTTCAGATTACTTGGGTGTTCATATAACTGAAGATGGCAGCACGCAAAAAGGAACTCGCAATCCGTTTAGGAATCTCTGGAAAAACCTTCAACACGATGCGTGGAATTCCAGTTTATACTCGGTCATAACAAAATGCCGACTCTTTCATTCCTGCATTGTGCCGGTGCTCCTTTATAGATGCGAATCCTGGCACCTCACAACAGCTCAGAATGCTCGCTTGTTGAGTTTTTGAGAATAAGTGTTCAGAGAAGGAATCTAGGCATTAGGGGTTTGACTTCATAACCAACGCTAAAGTTCGGGAACGGACCCAGCAACCTCCAATAAATGGAGTCGTGAAGATTGCGGCGTTGGACCTAGCTTGGGATCAAAACCCAACCAAAAAACGGAAAGATTGTGTCGTTTGTTCAAACAGAAGAATTCATGGGCGGACGTCAAGAATCTTCGCTAATCTGTGTGACTATAAATATTAAGGATAATAGTAGGTAAATTTAAATTTATATACAGTGTAATGTTATTTAATTGTAATGTTTCTGTTGTGAAATATCTCATTTGACTAAATACATTGTAATGCGATAACCTCGATTAATGTTGTAAAAACCCACTGTACAAATATATATTTTATAATTCACATTGGTAGATGTTGAAATAATAGATTTAATGTTTTATTTTTTAAAATACTTTGTTTTGTTTTACTGGGAACTATTCGAGTCAATGCGATGCACCTTAATTACACCAATTACCCAAAAGCTTTTATTTTTCATTTGCCTTGATTTTTTATTTTAAATACGGAAATGTTGGAATTTCCCATCATATACGTCAACAACATAAGGTACATTGGAAATACTTAGAAATCCATGTTTTGAAATAAATATACATTTTGGAAACAACACATTGATTTTTTTGTCAAAGAAAACAAAACAGTTTCTTATAACTATGAAAAATATTTCTTTTTGTTTACACTCCCTACTATTTTCGTAGTAACAATTCGAAAATTAACTCCATGTTTTTATAGCAATTAAAATGACAATCCTATGGATATACTTTGGCGCAGCTGATGGATGCGGGCCTGACGTGAGAGGCAAGAGAGCTGGCTGGTGAATAGGGTCTCCTGTGAGGGATCTAATGATGTCCATATGCTCCACATAGGAGCGATCGTGGTGAAAGAAAAAGAAGAAAGAATTCAAAAAAATTACTAACTACAAAGTGCTTCTAACACAATATTTTAAAGCACTTTTTATATACCTTTTTTATACCCCTCTGGTACATACTAACTATAGAAAAAAAATTCGTTATACATATATGGCGAGCATCCAACAACTTTAATAAATTAATCTAAAACATTGAATATAGATTTATTTGAGAATACCCACGGTGATGTGCGGCGTTTGCTTTCCGAGTGAAATCACACTTTGTTGATCACATTTTGTTGAGTTAGCATTTTTTTCTTCTTTCTTTTCTAACTATTAACTCACTATTATGTACATAAAATTTATTTGAAGTAATCCCTCGATGAGAATATTTTTCTTTCTTCTTTACCTATTTTTGTTACTACCTGTGAAAACCTCTAATTGGTCTACTCTGTTTTCTTTTTATGTTTATTATAATGATTATTTTTACTGTTGGTTTTCCTAATAAATAAACTAGTAATATATAAAATTTTTAGCTCCTTTATAAATTCTTTAGAGAAAACTGTTCCAGAAAGTAGGAAACAAAATTAACTTGAAGTATGATTCGACCCTAGGGATTCTATTTCAAAGTTAAAGATTTTAACCAAAAGACTAAAACATATATGCACACAAATTGAAACCGATATATTTGATCCATTTAAAATTGAAAAGTAGTTCATTAACTTTTTATTATTTATTACATCGGTGCTTTATTTATTGTCACCCTAGTATACTGTCAAACCAACGTCGATCACAGGGTGCACAGAAAAGGAAAATACTTTAGGTATAAAAAAGTGTGTGCTTCATCAGCTGTAAAATACACCAAATATTAATTTTCGGGTAAGATTTAGATAATGACACTAGTTTCTATAATTATTCTTTCCATATTTTATAAAAAAAAAACCTTAGAAAAAAAAAAATTACGGATAAAATTTGCGTGGACCTTATACGGCCGACTGCAAAAATCCACTCGGACCGGTAATCTTTTTAGTACCATAAAATAACGTTATCTCTCGAGGGTTAAATGGATTCATCCTTATTATGATTACTCATTTATATATGAAAATTGGGGCCAGATCGCGTAGCTTCGAGGTAGTATGTGGATTCATAACAGATTTAAAATTTGTCGCTCTACTTACTTAAGGGTACGTGCACGATAAAAAAAAATCCGGTTAGAAGGGTAAAGAATATTAAAATGATGCCTTTTGGTTCATTGTTGTTTTAAAGTTGTCCATTTTCCTCCCCGGGGCGGCGTGGGGCCTCCAAATGGGGACCATTAGGCTTCTGGCTCATTACATCAACCCAAAATGACGCGAAATAAAACCCACCTCTGGCTTGCCCGTAAATAGGACTTTAAAATCTCACTAAAGTGGTCTGGATTTTGCAATAATGTCGAAAATCTAACAAAAAAATTGTTTCACTGTGTAAAAAAATAAAAGCGGGGAATTTTGTATAATACGTGGATATAAAGGTATAAAAAATGGCATTTTAACATGTAAAATACGGATGCCTTGTTAATTTCTATAATACGTTACGAACAGATCCTTGGAAATATATCCCTAGACCGTAGATAATATAAATGATTTTGCAATTTGATAACTTTCATATCGGTTTGTGAAGGTCCACTACTGGGACAGCCCCCCCGGTCACCTCCACTCCTCCCGATCCTGCGCCGTCCACATCCACCGTCGTAAAACTTCTTGATATGGTCCACCGTCCACCCATCTCATCGGAAATATAAACCTTGCAAGTCATAAGCAAGGTAAAACATAAATGTATTAAATTTTTTAAAAAACCATGTCGTCGGTGGACGTCCTTGAGCCCTCTGGTTTCTAGGTCTCCATACCAGAACATGTATTGTTTTATCCATCTATCGGCTGCCTGGTATTTACGTAGGTAAGACTTATTTATCATCACCACCTTCATAAATATGTATGATTAAACATAAAATGTACATAGGTAGGTCATTTAACTTTTGGACTTATTGCGTAGGCTTGAAAAGGAGTACCTCAATATTAATAATGAAGAACCCATTAAAAAAATATGCACGTATTAAAAACAAATAATTTTATTTTATAGGCATAACTGTTGACGCCTCAAAGCATAAAAAATAATCAAAATCGTAAAATGATAAAACTTAAATAATTTAATTGCTAAAAAACGATCGTAAAAACCATTTGTTATTTTTTTTCATTTTATATCTCTACAGAGATGAAGTAGATTTTTTTTTACAAATTCAGGAATATAGATATTCAAGCGTTTATGGGACTTATGACCTGTCATTGGCTGGGTTAAGTGGCCACTTTACGTACTACAACATTCCCCCATTCCGCTTATTAGTGAATATCCACACCAGGTAACATTTTTTATTTTGTATTTATATTACGAATCTATGCATTGAAATTGAAATTAAGTATTTATCAGTAAATTACTTCATTTTCGTAATTGTTAAAATATATTGTTAAATTTTGTTTAAATAATTTGTTAAATATTTATTATTGTAAAAACATTAAGACTGCATAAAATAAAATCATAAAATTACTGAAATATTTATAATTATGTTACATAGGACATTTCGTAGCTTGAATGTCTAGCGAAATTGAAGAGTTTTTATGTTCAAAAAATGAATATTCCAACTACATTAATCCGATGTAAGATGTAACAATATAATTTACATGGCAAGTTTAGACAGTAATTGATATAGATTTTGCAAAAAAATTGAAAATGTAAAACCATCTCATTACTGAGACTAACATTTTCTATCGATCAATTATTTCTTTTTCTATCTGACACCAGTTCGTGGCTTATTAAAACTTTCCACTCAACTGGAAAATATATTCTCCTTCAAGGGAACACTTTCTTCGGAGAAAAAAGACATTTCTTTGTGTATTTCTCAAAGTCGTTTGATACGCGAATAAAATATAAATCATGAATGAAGGTACTTTTACTTTCGTAACACAAAGTATTCATATTTAATAGATACGTTTTTTTTAGATATTTATATTCTCTGTAAAAAATTGTAATAAAAAACTGTTAATAATAAATTGTAAAAAATTATTCAAATCAAAAACGAATCCGCGAATATAAAACTTTCATGCATCTATTGAGTAAAAACGTGTAAAAAAATTATCGAATGAATTCAACATTCGACATGTCAATGTAGTTTTTTTACATTATTCTTCATAATATGTTTTTATTAAAATTAGTTCAATAATAATGACTAGTTTTCTCTAGTTTAACGAATTGCTAAGCTTAAAAAAATATTCGGCCTCCACACTTTTGTAAATAATAATTATTAAAACGTATTAAAAACGCTAGTAAATTTTTTCCGCTTTAATAATTGTTTTTTTAATGAATTTAATAAGAAAAGGTCCTTAATAAAAAAAGAGCAACCCTGGTAATTATAATTACCCTAGTTTTCATAATTATTTTTCAATAAAAATTTTGTTTACTGCCTAAAACAGTAGTTAGAAATCCATTAGAATACAGGGAATATCTCTTTAAATTAGCCTACTTATCTGAAGGGTACAGGAAGGATGAACCGGTGGATACCCCCCTTAATCCACCCCCACTTGCTTTTACACCCCCTCACGATATTCCCTTAGCCGTCCCCTGGGGAATATCCTAACTTTCCCATAAAAAATCCAACAAGAAAAATAATACTTTTTACTGGGCATTTTACTACCAAAAGGATATTAAATATATTTTTAGGATGCGACATTAAACTTACCTAACCTGTATAATAATACGTTTTTATTTATTTGCTTTTATTCTTCTTCAAAAATATAATAAAATATTTTTATGATAAATAAAATATTCTGAGAATTTTTGTATTTTCTTCAAAATAGTAAAATTTAGTTCAATAGATTTGTAAGGTTTTTTTGGTTACGCGAGAGACTTAAAATACATCCAATTTATAAATAAACACCTAAAGATAATGCAAGTAAAAATTATATACATATTTATGTATTTAATTTAATGCGTACCTAAAATAATTGTTATGATTTATTTATTTATTGTTTCTTATAATAGTATAAGGGATTTCCATGTACCTAGTATTATTAAACAATTTTATTTGTTTATATTATTGTTAATCTCAATCGCACTGAAACAAATCATGACACGTATCTAAGTAAATTAAATTTAAAACGAAAATATAGTGGTGATAATATCCTGATAGACTTGTGTTCATTTTACATACATGGGGTCACAAAACCGCAGTACAACCTGAAAACAGGTGAATCTACATCGTATTTGGAGCCGAATGTGTAATATGACTTATTAATCTGAACTTCTTTTCTTTAAAAAACAACATTTTTAGTGTGTCCAAATACTTGTAGACAAAAAACTGGATTTCACCCATTACGGGCTAATAATTACAATTTGACATCTCAACAGAGACGAGAAATTTGGAAGGGAATATGGATATCTAGGCGTTTACAGGGCTTATGACCTGTCATTGGCTGGGTTAAGTGGCCACTTGATGTATTACAACAAAAGTTATAAGCATAACAAATTGAAGATTCATCTTCAGGCGTTTCCTAGTAGGTGATATAATTCGGTAAGAATCTCACTTGCAATCATAAAGGTTTCTGCTAAAATGCTTAGCAATTTTCTCAATGGATGACAGAGAGTGTTCACATGTGAAGCGTCGCGCCATTTTTATTGTATATTGGCAGATATGGATATCAAATACTAGGCGAAATGGGGAATGTTGTAATACATCAAGTGGCCACTTAACCCAGCCAATGACAGGTCATAAGCCCTGTAAACGCCTAGATATCCATATTCCCTTCCAAATTTCTCGTCGCTGTTGAGATGTCAAATTGTTCTTTTCTTTTCTTTATTTTCTTTCATAATAAAAATCTTCTCATAAAAGTTTTCATGTATCTATGTATGGATACTATTAATTTGACTAGTTAAATTACGTTTGATAACAATTTGCAAAAATTTATCGAAAAAAAATTACTTCGTGCTCAATTTTCTCGAAAACTGTGGGTCAAAATATGATGTAAATTCACTGGTTTCCCGCTTGTACATAGAGGTTTATCGCACGTATAATGCATGAGAAAAAAGTCGTATATTTTTCCTTTGTACGTTTAATTTTGTTATATGCCAAAGAAACGAGCGGAGCGCCCTTCAAGTGATTAAAAGCTCTTGAAGTGAATTTTCACAAAAAAACTGCGCTGCGTAAATTATCCAATTAGGCATTAATTGTGGAAACTTTTGGTGTAATTTTTTGATTTAATTGCAATCAAAGCCAAATATGACTGCTTTGGTATTATGAATTCGTACTATTACGCTTACAAATTGTTCTTTTATATATTAGCATGGTTATGATTGCAAGAAAACATTATTTTAAGCATACTAATATTTTCACTGCACTTCAATTCATGTGGCGCAGGTCTTTTCTACTTCAAAAACAATAGCTGACTAAAATAATTATGAAATTATTTGTAACTGTTGCTAAAAACCCTCCTGATTGGTGGGTGCAAAAATCCCATGCCCCCTGTTATTGGTTAATTTAGAAGATGTGGCTATTTGTATTGCTTGTGCACATAAGTGCAAACTTAGAAATCGTATGGCCTCGGCGACACTCAGGTATTATTTTTTTAATAAAAAAATTTAACAATAAATACATTTCTAAAATACGTTAAATATCAAGTAGAAACACAAAGTAATAAAATAAAAAATATAAAACTAATCATTTAGTGCAAAGGAACAGATTTTTTTACTAAATCACACAAGGAATTCTAATTTTACTAAAAGTTTCCACAATTATCGAAATTGATTTCTATTTCTTAGAACTAGTTGTTAAGACATTTAAAATGGAACATCAAATAAAAAATATTACAATATTAAGAAAATATTACGAGAGCAGCAATATTTATCTTTAAAAATAAGGTTGTCATTTGCTATTGGCCATAAAATATCTCTTTTTCTATTGAAAGCGTTTCAAGATGACACATCTCCAAATAAAATCTATAGGCTGATGTTATCTCACCCGTCACCCATTTGACCTTTTACTTAGAAGTCTGGATCTCCACTTTACCCCAACATCAATATTGGGAACTCCAGTAGAATATGGTTCATTGGAACCTAAAGGGTTTAATCAAGTGCATATTCTACACATGTGGATGGAATAATGGATTTAGTTTATCCAACTTTATGAATAAAATAATAATAGCATTAGAACCGAATAGTTGTTATATTAACATTAAAATACACCGAGTATGTTAATCTTTACAAATATCAGGAATACTAGTTTTGGATTTAAATTTTAAGGAGCATAATTAATTGGAACATTCGACTTCGAATATAAACCCTTCGATTATTTATTATTTGTCTAAAACTTTGAGATATTTAGTCGTATTCATTACAACCCTTATTTAACATTTAGTATTTTGAATTTATAAAATTTCAACATAAAGAAACTCTATGCGATCTTATGATATTTGCACATATTTCAATCAATTGAAGTACTAAAAGTTATTTTATCTCTGCCAGGTAGCCTGTAGTATGTACGTAGTCTGTAGTCCAGGGATAAGCCCTATTGAAGGTTACTTGTCATCCTTTGCAAACACAAATAGAGATAATAATAGAAGTCCACGCACAAACAACACGTGTATCTGGTGTATGCGGTCTCCAATCAAATTCCAACATCAACATTATCCGTGTATTTGGATATCTATTCAATACAGATATACGTGAAGAGATCCATAAAGGGAAATTAAAGAGTGGGTAAAGGGGTTACCGGACTAGAATAAATAATTAAATGATTTTCAAATAAAAGCGCGGCGTTCATTAAATGCCAATTAAAGGGCACTCACAAATTAATTTAAAAAGGTTATGTCTATAAGTGTAGGTTAGTTTAATTACCTGTAATTTTATTAAAACTTTTGGTTACACGGGTTCATATTATTTGTATGTTCTTTTGCCATAATGATGAAATGTTCTCTTCACTTCACTAGATAAAATTAGCACATTATATCACCATTGTTATAAATTTTCGATATTCCGCGTCATCAAAGTATGCTCAGAATATATGCCTTTTATTTTTGTCCCGCAGTATACCACAGTTATATCTCCGCAAGTCCTGTAAATATTAGTCTGCTTTGTGCAGGATATTATATCTGGGTGGTTTAACACAATGCCAATGAGCTGAGATTGTATCTTCCTACGT